>JAQFZO010003197.1:0-10432 GCA_034695885.1 Geophilus flavus | reverse complement strand
ATAGTATAAAAACTGATACGATCCCAATGCAGGAATACGCTGACCCTAGGGAAAAATTAGCATAAAATATACCTAAACTATTTTTATTGACACGGGAGCACTTGAAAAAAAACGACTAGAACAAGGGCAAGCAAACAAACAGAGCCGTAAATGGATAATTTGCTCCCCTATTGTGTGCTTTAAACCAACTTAAGCCGCCTAGATTCAGTTGTTAAAAACCGATATTCAGTAAGAAATGACCGGATGAAATAATTCAAGACACTTTATATTAAATTTAATCATTCTTTTCCATTGCTTTCCATAATAAATCGAAAAAAAAGTAAATTTTACTCACAATAGACACATCTTTTGACTTTATTCCTCGAATGGTACGGCACCTCACACTCCATTTTCATATAAATCAAACTCGTATAACTAGTAATTGTGTAATTTCCACTTTGGAAATAAGCAACAACATATTTTAACATTTAATAATTTTTATTAATCTAAGAAATTACATTTGATGAATGATGTTACATTAATTGTAGTGTGTGTGTGTATTGCAACAGAATCGTTCTAACGAAAAAATCTTGGCAAAAAATAAAAGAAAAAAAATCGGTAAATAGCTAAACAAAAAAATCCAAATATATACCTCATCTAAGTTCCCAAAATATATATCTACACCTTTGAAATTTTACATTTAAATCACTAACTTTCTTACGCAGTTATTAACCAAGCTATATCACACTTTAATAACAAAGTGACATAATAAAAAAAAAAAAAAAAAAAATAAAAGCTCACGGTGACGACACCGAATGAGCCAAGGACAACTGCTGCAGGGAATTAAAGATGAGTTTACATTAAACTTCCTGGTTACATTTTTACAGTGGATAGGGAAGAAAATATAATAATAAATTTGAGAATCGTATGCCACGACTTAATAATTTAATCGCAAAATTTAGTACATCTTAATATATATCAATTTCTTCGTGACTTCGGTCTGAACACGCAGTAGATTTTTTATTTTTTATGCTTAATAAATTCTTTACAAGTAGGATATTTAAACACTCTTAAATTCGCAACAAAAAATTATCAACACAATCGACACATCTAATGTGCTCGTCGATATGATTTTTGTTAACATAAAAAGTTATTTTCGTTTGGTATATAATACACATAGAAGTTGTAAAACAACTCAAACGGTTGCCTCACCCTCCCAGCCACAAAAGGAAGAGAACAAAATATAAAAGTAAAAGTAAAATACAGCAGATGACACTGGTCAACGCGGCTTTCTGATTATTTAATTAATGCAATGACTAAATGGCAGTATTGAAAACGTTTGGAGCAGTTCGAGCTAAAGAAAATCGACGATCTACAAAAAGACTTCTGAATCTACGGATTTCTGCTGCGCGCACACACGAACCCTCCATCTAAACACAAACTACATACATAGTTTCCTTAATCAACAAGGAGTTCAAGATGGACACTGCCCCTGCGCTCCATGCGCGCATGGACAATGTTTTTGGCCCATGCTTTGCACTCGATGTTGATCAACACACCCGTTTTCACTGTGCGAAAGTGAACCAATACCAAGGGAGATAAGTAACCGGGTGTGTTCTTGAAAGGAAAATAGTATATGGGTATTCCACCTCCTGGTGGATAATACGTCAGGTTGCCGATGTTTTCTACGTCTGCAGGATTCTCGCCTTCGCAGGTAATCCATACTTTCTCGCCTGGGCTCTCATCCTTATTAACTCGTTCTCTAATGCTTTCCGGGATATCTCCCAAATCCGCTTTGGTCCATGGATCAGGTTTCCAATCGAAAATTCTGTTAATTTTAATGGCTATGCAAGGTTGTCCAAATCTATAACCGTAATCAAATGCAGGCATGCACATGTCTTTGAACTGGTTGATATCTACATGGCACACTTTGGATTCATCAGGTTTGTCTCCTGCTTTGCATGTTTTGAAGTATTCTCCATTTTGACGCCCATCTTCATAAGGCATCAGAAAAGTGTGCAGAGCATCTGACCAGTATTGCCAGTTGCCTTTCTCTCCATGCCTGAACCAGATTAAGGTGCTCTCTATATTTTCGGTTGGAGGCATGGGACGAAATCCCAAGCCTGGATTGTTGCCAATTAAACTGCTGTCCAATGTCCATTTCGGTTTGAAGTTATCCAACGTTTGATAGAAAACAACCAATAAGACGGCGAAAAAGGCTGCCAATCCCGCGTAGAATATCAGATAAAACAATCCTACTTTACCCCATGATTCTGCAGTCCTTCCCATAAATTCTCTCCTCTCCGAGTTCCACAAGAAAAGCTTGAAACCTTCCCATTTTGTTAATTGTGGTGGTGGTAAATAAAATAACTGTTCTTCGGTCTTCTTTTCGTCCGCCATATTGCGCTCGGCTTTTTCCACAGAATGAACGAGAAGGGCGAATGGGACACACACGACACGAGCACGAAACCACACCTATCCTAGCGCCACCGCAGCGCAACACCGGCAATGCATAATGTATGACGATGTTTGACGTCATCTCATGCGGATAGCATTGGTAATCATAGTCAAAGCAAATAGAAAAAAGGAACATTTACATCCATCTTTCCACTCTTTAATTCGTGCAGGGTTATAAAACACAATAATATGTTATTAAATATATGTATAATTTAATTTTTTTTTTTAAATCTGGAATTTGTTGGAAAAAATCGAGCCATCAGGCTACTCGACATGAGTGGTAAATTCGTCTGCTAATAAATTAAGAAGATGCTTTAAAGAAATAAATTTCAGGATAAATAAACACGTAATTTATTGTATAATTTTGATCAAAAGTGAACAATCTTTTGATTTCATCAATACATCCATTTCATATTCGATCTCTTTCTTCTCCAGCCTTGAGTTTGGAATTTTCGATTACCAAGCCGTTTTAATTGCTGCATGCCATCTGAAGACTCTTCATCTTTGTTACTGCTGTCGGCTAAGAGACTATAATGTCGCTTAGACGCATCAAAATATCTGTCGTTGTCCCATTTGGGTAGGACCATTCCACCTCTTTGCTGACTTAGCCATAAATTGTATCGACTAGGATACTCGTCTCCCTTGTCTTGTAGCCAATCTACTGGTTGACTATTCCCTTCTAATTCTAACCAGCAGATGATGATCATCGCAAGCACACATCGAAAAACTTTTCCCCTAAAAACATTTAAGAAAAACTAATTAAATTTGGAAAAAGTTTACTGATATATTGCTATTCATGAAGTGCAACTTACAAGTTAGTAAAAGAATATGCAAATGGGTATATGCCCCCTTGGGTAGACTTACCTTGAAAGCATCAGGCAAACGTTCAGCTGAAGCAGTGTCAAGAATATTCTGTGTTGTATTGAAGACGTTGAAAAGCAAAGGCTCAGTTGAAACAAACGGTTGGGTCCAACTGGAGGTTTTCATACATTTCAGCGACACGCATGCTCAGATAAACTTTTATGCCTGTCCTTAAATGTGTCCTTACTATGGTGACCTAAGTTTATCACCACTTTAAATCCATCTTCAGAATCGTTCAACCTTGTTGATCACCACACCAGAATAACTTATTCCACTAAAACTATAAGTTTTATTTTGTTATCAATAAGAAAGTATACCATCTGTCAGCAGTCACGGTTGCAAATATTGCAGTTTCTTCAACTGCAGAAATAACATTAACCTCGATACTTACTTTTCTACAAAGCTGTAAAATGTTTTACTTACGACCTTAATATTCTAACTTAAGACACATTTATCTAATAATTTCTAATGCAATTGGATAAATAAATAATTTTTCCATTCTTCAAATAGCAAGTGCAATATAACACTCGAAAATTGCCTGGCAATAACAACCCATCCTCCTCCTCATAACCCTTTTATTAATTTATTTTTTGAATTGTTTTATCAAAGAAAAGAACCCATTAATTGAAAACCACCTACCATTTCCTAAATAAATATTTGGCCACTTAAACATTGGGTAAAACCACCTGATTAAATGTTTACTCGAGTGGTCAATCACAATTTATCCATGTAAAGGTGAGAGCAAAGAAAAGTTACAGAAATAGCACTTCAATTCATACTGATGATGTAATGGAAAGGGTATATTTGTTATAGTTATTATAATGTTGTATTTAAAAATAAATGTACAGTGTTATCTCCTTTTCGGCAAAAAAATAGGCACTGGAAAAATGATGAATTTTTATGATTTATAAACATGAACAAATGTAAATTTAACAACTTTGGTAAACATAGTACGGTATTTATATACATAGTTTTATCATTTCATTTTTAACCATTGATTATACTAATTTATTTTAAATAAATTTTCAATCGGAAAATCAATCATTTTTTCCAGTAAGGGTAATTTTGAAATCACTTTGAATTGGGTAATGAAAATCCAGGCGTGAGGTCACGTTTCACTTTAAAAAAAAATTGTTTTTCACAGTTTTGATTGCTTCCTATCACGGAAAGCGAGGAAATGTGACGAAACGCTTTTTTTTTTAATCAATGAAAGACACGGTTGCAATTCAAAAGAATTTCCAGTTATTACTGTATTCTATTGACCCTATCTATAAATAACTTTGAGGAAAAAAACGTGATGTGATAAATAGAAGCAAGTTGATTTATGTGCGAGAGCTCAGTACTCGACATAACCCACAGAACGATTTTACTCAATTCCACCTTTACAGGATTGATAAGTTGAAAATTTGCTATTTTCCCCACAACACTCCACTCTAGCGGTCTAGTAAATAATTGTGAGTATAAATCAATCGCCAAGAACAGAAATGTGTAAATATATAATCATAAACTTTATTTCATATAAAATAAAACTGTAACAAAATAGGTAACACACATTAAAACTCTAACAGCGCATTTTGCAAAGCTGCTTGCAACGATATAAACACATCAAACCGTCCAAACTTAACACTCGGATTAACGCATTCAGCGATTAGACTCTTCAACTGCCATCTTTCATCCAACCACTGTGGCAAATCATGCAAAAGACCGCCCCTCATTCCATCAAACCACTGTGTATCTGACAATAGACCCTACAAATCATTTTCAAAACTCAATACCGTATACAAATCAATAATTCCAACTCAATTCATATTTTTACCTGACAAACAACGTAGAAATTATGATCCGCTATTTTATGAGAACATAAATCGATCACAGAAAACGTCAAGTGACTTCCGTCGTATTGGCTTTGATATAACTCATTATTGGGAATAGCCTCGTAGTCGACTAATATGATATTTTCTGCATCAACTAAAATCACCTGTCCACTCGAAGTGACAGCAAAATTATGGAAGGATACATCAGTCATGTATAAATGTAGCCCGACTGAAGTATTGGTTAAATTCTGCGCTATATTTGTGATTTGCAAGGCTAAATTTAATCTCGTTTTCAATGGGGCAAATTGAAACGTCGTTAGGGAAGATCCCATGTAATCTTCAACTATGACACGGCCACAGGCGCCCAAATAACGTGGAAATGGCCATCCGTTTTCAAAAGTGAATGTCTAGGAATAAAGAAAAAGTTATTATATGTTTTATAAATTTATATATTGACTGATGTCTTTTAAATTATTACTTGAAGTATTAATGGTTCTGGATTGATGAGAAGTAAGGTTAGGAAATAGCTATCGGATTCGACAGTAAAACGTTCTCGAAATTGAGTTTTGAGTTTATGAAGAGTATATGGAGTGGGACATAACAATACGTCTGTTTTATCAAAAGCTTTTAATGACGCTAAGTCGTCGAATTTCGTATGTGATGTTAGTATGCGAACTGCCGAAGAGGGACGACAAGGTTTTTTAGAATTGTTTTCATATTTTTTTGTTTCTTGGCACAGGGTTGTGTCGAAATGATTCAGTTCTAAATCATGAGCGAGTTTCTTGAGTACGACAGTTCTATTTCTATACACACCCCAGAAAACATTTTTTATGTTAAAATTTGTAAATATTCGAAATTTGTGCCAACCGAGAAGTTGGATGTGCCCGAGATAAAACTCGTTGCACAAACTGAGACCATAACAAGCCGGGCATTTATCTAATTCGCTCAATAAAGTAACATTTGTATAGATTACATCTCTGTGCAGCATCAAAACAAGTACTGTTGTAAATAGGATAAAAAATACCGCGAATTTTTTATGACGGCATAACTTGCGTAAATAATTCGGACTAAATCCTGTAAAATAGAGAAAAATAAGTAATATTTATTCGAAGTAAAGGCAATAATAATTCCGGGATATGAGTCAAATAAATCATTTAATCAAAAAGGAAGTAATTCAAATTATAATTACTCATAATCATGGACTCTTGTATGTGAACTTTACTTCATCCCGACGATATAAACATCGCCTTCTGTTCTTTGGATTTAAAATCTTCTTGATTGATATATGAAATCATTTCTGTCTTTCGAAATTATTTATTTTCTGTTAATATTTTACTCTGTTGCTTTCTTTTTTCAGGGTTTATCGATTCGACCAATTTGCAATGTGATTTGGTCACTAAAAATGTGAAAAATTCGTATTAGAATTAAAAACGAATAAATTTGTCTATTATGTGCAGGAAATTATTTACTTTTATAAAGACAGATTGCTTCTAGATCTGCTGGCCTAGTTTTTGTAGGTGTTTAAGTGCTATGACCTTGGCGTAGCCATGGCTGTGCTAAACAAGAGCATGCAAATATTTAAGCTTACTAACAAAGCGGAGGAGTTTCTTTAAAACTGGACAACTTACACTGGGTTTTGTGTTATTAACAGTAAATTATGGTCGCAACGGATTCGGGAGAATGTGAGGAAAGGAATTATTTTAAATCTGAGGAACTGAATGCTTGAGAAATGTAAGACGCCACATGATTGGTGCAATCGATAATGATGATGAAGAGAGAAAAAGACGAAAAGTGCGCGAATTTTAAATTTAGGGTTTTGTTTGTGCATGATAATCTATTAAACGATTAAAACGTTTTAATATAAAACATTTTTTTAATTTGATAATTTTTCATTGATTTCTTCGTCAAAAGATTCCTAAATAGCCTATTCGAGTAACTGGAAATAGCAGATCATTTGTGGTTCACCATCACCAGAGTCACAGACCGGTCGGTCCGTGCACCCAACGTCCATCATTCGTTCAATTTATCGCCATCAGATGGCGATATTAAAAATAGTGGCAATTTTGTTTTTATTATAAAACAAGCAGTTCAGTTGATCGTCACCATTAAGGAGTTTATACACTACAAATTTGGAGTTAGGTATGAGACACGTAAAATACTCCCATTTTGGATTAGCATGGGAGTAGTCACGAATGATAAAATGTAGGTTTTTCCTACTAAAATGACTTTGAATCACTTTGAAAGTAATTCTAAAGTGACGAGCACATAAAACTACTCTAAGGAGAGTATTTTCAGAAGTTTATATTGGCGGTAAGTGTTTTTCTTATATTTTTTTGGTTTCCAAGGTCATCTTGATGTTTTACTCGATAAACTGTTTATTTCATCGATAAAACCATGTAAGTATAATTCATTGAAGTTCTCTAGGCATGAATTATAGAATTTATGCATATAAATGACTTTATTTATAGAAACTCGAATTCATCCCATTTTATATTAGAATGGGATAAATGATGACGTCGATTTCTGCCCAACAATGCGCCAAGTTGAGAATTAACAACAAAGCTCTTCTCAGAAGGAAAAACTTGGTTCCAACAATGTTGGAAGGAAAGTTGGAAGTCGAGTGTGCTTCCCTGCGGAACACGGGTTAATTATTTGAATGTTTTATCTATCGGACTGGACCCCTTTCGCCATGGACCCATGGTGATGAAAAAATGAAGCTTTGATCTCCTGCACGCGCATCGACTATTGTTTCATAAAACTCGACTGCGCATGTGCGGGCTTCCATTTTGATGGTGATGGACTAGGACTAGAACACAGAAGTAGATCAATGGACGATAAACATCCTCATCAACACTACAATACGTTTACGTGTATCCATCAGGCGATGAAAATATAAATTCTCATATACGGTACATAAAAGTTTGTCAATAAAGCATTACGGTAGTAGATTGGCTGGAAATCGGTTATTTCCTTACTGTTAGTTTTAATTATTTAAGTGGAGCATGCGCAGTTGATTGATTTGTTAAAACTTAATTTTTAAGGCACTGGGATGAGAACTTAACATTTTTACCACTAGATGGAAGTAGCAACTAAATTCTTACAATGAAATGTGTTTAACTTGGAAAATATTCACTTTTGATTTTTGTCCGTTTCGACGATAGAAAATTTACTAGTTAAAACCAAGAACGAATAAAACGATCCAAGTTTTTGGTTTTGTTCAATAAATGAAGTCAGGAAAATTTTAGCATAAAATTAACAATATTTACATCCGTTTTACCTCTAAAGTATTTCCACAAAAATCATGATTACAATTTAAATAAACTGCTTTATTGCTCATGTAATACCAAATTTAAATTCTTTTCTTTAATTTAACCCAAAATCTTTGATCCAAAAATCAAGAAAAATAAAATTTAACAAATTTCTAAAATTATTCATTCATCATTTTTTTTCCATTCTTCATCCAATATAAAAGTAAAACATCGGGATAGATAAAACATCGACATCGACCATCACTGGAAGACAAATCGAAATTTTAATTAAAAAATTATTAAATTATAAATACTGTATTCAATAAAATACAAATTATCTTTTCCTTGTTGAAATCTTTGTATTGTACGGTAACAACATATTTGATGGGTGGTCTTAATAATTCAAGTTCTAAATCCCGGACATTAGTTTGCTCTTTAACAAAATGGAAAAGATTTCTGAAATTAGCCAAGAGCAGTGACTCGTGAAATTCCATCACCGTATGCAATATTTGTACATGCCATGGTCATGGAGGTACTGGCAATGTCTCCCTCAATTAACAACACTGGAATGGAAGAAAACAGGGGAAAAATGGGGCGGGAAGGGGGGAGGATCAGGGTGTAAGTAGAAAATCTGGTGAGAAATTTGGGCAAAACTTAAAATCGCTCGTTGGGTGGCGGAAATTTGGAACAATCCATTAGGCCTAATACGGAATCCATGCTGTTAAGCCCACAATTTCATTCTCTTCCATCGCTTATGATCATCGGTAAACTTTTAAACTTTTCCACATCGAATCGATCGGGATTCACCATTACCATTACTTCCTTTGCCTTTGTGTTTTCATTAAAAAAACCAATTACTAGAATTACTCAAATTTGTACCTCACACGAGATGAAAAGAACGTAATTAACCCTCTTTACTTTTTCCCCGTAGAAAATGCGTAGAAGACAAAACGAAGTAACAGTCAAACGCGAGGAATGGCTGTTGAAACGGCTTAATATGCCACAAACAGACTCGACTGATGAAGACGAAACTGACAAAAGTCTGAACTACCCCAGTCTGGAAGCGATAGTTTTAAACGCCAGCAGTAATCAACCGAGTTTACAATTATGTGCCGTGCAAGCGGCTAGAAAGCTCTTGTGCAGTGACAGAAAACCTCCTATAATCGATTTGATCCAGTCAGGATTGATACCAATTTTAGTTCGTTGTCTAGAGTGTCACGGATAGTAAGATAACACAAATTTAAATACGACTTTCGAACAACACACCTAAAAATGACATTTATCATTTTAGTGCATCTCTTCAATTTGAAGCAGCATGGGCATTGACAAATATTGCTTCTGGCACATCTTTGCAGACTCAAGCCGTCGTTAGCGCAGGTTTGAACCTCGAAATGGACGTTGAGAAACGTCAGGAAGTGAAATTAAACGGACGTGTTCTGTACGTTTTTCTAGGTGCTGTGCCACTTTTCTTTCAGCTCTTACATTCTCCACACCAGAACGTTTGTGAGCAAGCTGTTTGGGCACTAGGAAATATTATTGCTGATAGCCCTGGGTTACGAGACTATGTTATTTCGTTGGGAGCAGTTCAGCCGTTATTAGCCTTCATAAATCCCGAAATTCCCATCTCATTTCTACGCAAAGTAACGTGGGTTATAATGAACTTGTGTCGCCACAAAGATCCGAGCCCCTCTTCGGAAACTATTAGCCAGATCCTTCCTGCCTTGACCGTGCTAATTCATCACACCGATGTTAATGTAAATATATTTAAACCCGTAAATAAACTAACTCGCTTCTCACCCATCAAACTCACCCCGTTTTTGTTTGTCATGTCAGATTTTAGTAGATACTGCTCGGGCTCTATCATGTTTGAGCAATGGTGGAAACGAACAGATCCAAATGGTCATAGACAGTGGTATTGTTCAATTCCTCGTACCGCTTTTAAGTCACAAAGAAATCAAAGTTCAGGTACGAAAACCTTTTAAAATTAAAAATCAATCTGTTTCTTTTGTTTAATTTTAAAAAATGTTTGTCTCAATTTCTCCATAGGCAGCCGCTCTCCGAGCCGTTGGAAAT
>JAQFZO010003196.1:0-10434 GCA_034695885.1 Geophilus flavus | reverse complement strand
ATGAAGCCATGGAATTTGGAATTCCAACTTATCCTGGATTCGCAACCGAATGTCGACCGAATCCAAACAAAAATTTCGTTTCCAGAATGATTTCCAATGTCTTTCCTGAGCTGTCAGATAACAATGCTATAAATATTTTCGAATTTAATGACCAAATATATGCCATAGCTGAATCCTCCTATCTACACCACGTCGATCCTGACACACTGCAATCAGTAGCTAAAGTAAAAAATGAATTTTAAGACTCATAAAGTTTCTTACCATTATAGCAAGTGTAATTTGTAGGTTGACCTTAGAGGAGCATGTCTCTACTCTGCTACTGCCCATTTTCTAAAGGATGAAAGCGGCGCTTATTACAACATAGGAATCGCTATAGAAGGACTAGGACTGAAATATAAATTATTTAAATTACGAGAACCAACATTTGACCAAGGTAATGGTAATTTCTACCGTATAGAGTTGATATAGTAGAACAATGTTGGGTTTTTCGTGTTGATAATGCGTGGCTAACCAACAATCATTACACCTGACTGTAGTCTTCTGCTAGTAGCAAGAAATATCAATACATATACAATAGATAGCCGGGCAAGATGGATAATGGGGAGTTTGCGCAAGCCCTACTTATAGTAACTTATAAACTTATGACTTGTAGGCCATGTGAATTAGTTTATGACATAAATTTAAAAGTTGCTATAAGTAAGCCTTGCACAAACAATCCAACATTGGCCTACTGTATAAATTCTCTATTTGGTAACAAAATATTATGATGGTTTCAATTGTAGATATTGCCTTTGATCCAAAAACGGATATCGAGTGTGTGGCAACTATACCATCAAGATCGGCGACTGCGCCATCTTATTCACATAGCTTTGGAATGACCAGGAATTATTTCGTCATTGTAGAACAACCTGTTAAAATTAACTTACTTACATATGCGGTCAATTTTATTCAAGGAAAAACAGCGTACGATAGCATTGATTGGGATCCTATGGAAAAGGTAGTTCTGATTAAAACATTTTAAGATGCAATTTACTTTTTCATTCACTCAAAAATAAAAACATGTGGTGCAATTTTTTTTCATGACAGGCTTAACTGCCAAATCTATAGGAATTTGATAAGAAACAGTTCTTTCTTTGTAATATTTTCAGACTAAATTCATCGTAGTAGACCGCAGTACGGGCAATGTTGTTACAACCCAATTCATCAGCTCATCATTTATTTTCTTCCATATTGTGAACACTTATGAAGAAGATGATTACATAGTCATCGACATCACTATTTTTAAAACGAATGGTTTAGCAGACGCATTTTTCCTAGAACGAATGAGAAGTGATCCAAAAGCCTGTCTAGACGATCCAGGATATATAACCAGATTCGTATTGCCCATTAAAAACATTGAAGTATAAAAGACTGTTATAAACTTATAATTAATTTAAATGTCATTTTTATAATTCTGTTAACACTGTTCAGGCGGCGGCAGTTCGTGAAAATCTCGTCAAAGTTTCTTGGACGAAAGCAATGGCAATGAAAGTCGAGAACGATCTAATATTAGTCTCTCCTGAAAGACTTTTCGATGTTCCGCAATGCTTAGTAAATATTAACGAAAACTTCCAAGGCAAGAAACATCGTTTTGCATATGCCACAGCAGAATTATATGAAAATGAATTTCAAAAAAAGGTAATAATGAAGTCTTCACATTTCCTCTTTCATCCTGAATCAAGAGTTTAACTTATAACAGTACTGACGGCATAGTTTTAATATTATGTCTAAAATTTATTTTCAAATTTTAGATATCTAAACTTGATTTCGAAACCAAAGAAATAAAAACCTGGAATAGTGATAACGATAATCTTTTCCCCTCTGATCCTGTTTTTGTTCCAAATCCTGAAGGAAATGACGAAGACGATGGTAATCAATTCTATACACGATTTTTCACAACTAAAATTTATACCGACTGAATTTTTATTCCTTTTACCAACAGGAATTATCATTTCATTGATGACGGAAGGCGGTAAAAAACAGTCGATGTTGTTATTTTTGGATGCAAAATCGTTCACTGAAATTGCTAGAGCTGAATTCAACATTGAGAGCTCCCTCGGCAACCACAGCAAATTTATATTTAAAAAAATGTACAAGTAAATAAAATGTATTTATTCCTTTGTCATATCAGCCGTAGCAAAACTTGGAGAAAATCAGTTCACGTTGCTATTCTTGGACGGGAATTCTTTTACAAAGTCACAGAGATTGCATTGCTCGAGCTGAATTCAATTTTGGAATAAAACATTTGTATTTTTTAAAAAATAATAATTATTCACATATCGGGGGAAAAAACTCGTTGTTAGGTAAACTATGCCATACACAACACATGTGTTTTGATGCTGAATGACAACAGATGGTAATGTAAAAAGCCAACTGGAGCTGACTCGTTGCAATGCGTCACTGTATTACCATCTTCACATTAACATTTGTTTAGGTAGTAAAGTCATTTTCTATGAATTTATCTTTAAAACATTAAGATCAGCATTCTACCATACCATATAGTTACTTAAAATAATTACGTAACCATCTAAAACCGATGTTTTATTAAAATATTCTAGATTTATTTACACATCATATTGTTCAGATAAACCGAGTCATCTAACCATGAAAGTTAATTTATCTGTATTTTATATATTCGCATTTAGTTCTAGTTATATTAATTACGAGTCACAATGTCACTCAAAGATTTCTATGTGAAGAATGTCGAAGAGTCACCGATTCGTCAGGAAGTTTGTCTAATTGGTAAGAAATTTATCTGAAATTCATGATTTATGAAGCGGTGATTAATTATTATGAATTATACATAGTGAGGCTTAAATACTATTCTCTTTTAATATTTGCCAAATAAAATCAAATACTTTTAGTTTGATTACGGTTTGTGTGTATGTTAGATGGCGCTATCCATTTTTGACCTCAAATTTGACCAGGAGGTCATCTTCAAGGTCATCTTATCTTTGTCTCGAGAACTGTGACAGATAGAGAAGTCAATTAAAAAGTTATACAGCACCTCAAAATCAGCTATAAGCTTATCTACTGTAAGGGGGCGCTTCTCTGCGCGTTCCCATTGCCACAACCACAATTGATTGGCACATCACAACTTTTAACTCAAACAGACCTATCAACATATTCAACAAGTTTTCTAGTTTTTCATAAGGCTGTATTTATTATCCTAACAGTAAGGTCTCATTCTTACACTTGCTGTAAAACGATGTTATTTCATACGTTTAATACGTATGGCATAATTTTGAGAAATGTCAGGAGTAAATTTCTGTTGAAGATAAGCAAAAACAAGTCTGCATTGCTATTTAAACGCCACGAGGAAAGCAATTTATAAAGAGTTGTGTACTAAATAACAACACTTGAATAGTTCAATCCATACATCAAACATGAGATGATAAATGAAGATAAATGGATTAAAAATGGTTCAAACTTGTTCACAACTTTAATCTTGTTTTTCTCAAAATTATTCAGTATTTAAGGCATAAAATAACATCATTTTCAGGCCAATTTTGAGGTTCTCTACAATTTTGCAATGGACTTTTTTCCTCTGTCTATCATGGTTCTTGAGGTAGAGATTGTGATGATGTTGAAAATAATCTCAAAGGTCAAATTGAGATAAAAAAAATGAATAGACACAGCCACATTTGAAAAATGTTACAAGAGAACAGAATTTAAGCCCTACACTGATTATTGCAATCCCTAATCGAAAATGTCTTAACATTAAAAAAAACAAGTGAACTAAAATTAACCAAGGAAGTTCTGTTGGTGTATCTGATATTAGTGTCCCCTGAAAGACTCTTCGACGTACCACAAAGCTTTGTAAGTATTAACCAAAACTTCGAAGGCAAGAAACATCGGTTTGGATATGCCACGGCAGAATTATATGAAAATGAATTTCAAAAAAAGGTAGCTGTACTAACCCCTTCCTGTATCATGCGCAATGAAGAGTTTATAACTGTACAAACAGCATAGTTTTAATTTTATGTCTAAAATTTATTTTCAAATTTTAGTTATTTAAACTTGATTTCGAGACCAAAGAAATAAAACATGGACTAGTGATAACGATAATCTTTTCCCTTTTGATCCCGTCTTTGTTCAAAATCCTGAAGGAAATGACGAAGACGATGGTAAGCTATTCAATACCTGATTTTTCCACAACTAAAATTTACACTGATTGAATTTTTATCCCTTTTACTAACAGGAATTATCATCTCATTGATAGCGGAAGGTGGGAAAAAACAGTCGATGTTATTATTTTTGGATGGAAAATCGTTCACTGAAATCGCTATAGCTGAATTCAACATTGAGAGCACCTTCGGCAACCATAGCAAATTTATATTTAAAAATCAATGAGTAAAATGGATTTATTTGTTTAGTAAAATGTATTTTTTTATTTGGTGAATTATTAATTAATTTATTGTGAAATTTTATGCGATAGTGCCTTTATTTAACAGAATTATTAGGGAAATTGGCAATTAGACGGATGGATAAGACTTTAATCAACTGTAACGCATATATACCAGTACTTGTACTGTACCGTACATATAATCACCAGAAACCTGTAGAAAAGATTGACTATTGAACATCAATTCCCAGCCCTTACAAATATATGAACTTCAAGAGAAAATTTCCCTTTGAATGAAATTCTAAACTCTTTTACTCGTCTTTCAGTTATAAAAACTGGATTACGAAACCAAGGAAATAAAACCATAGAAAAATAATAACGATATGATCATTTGATTCGATCTCTGTTCCAAATCCCCATTGAAACTTTGAGGCCATTGGCAGCAGATTTAGCTAGAATATTATCCTGGAATTAAAAATTTATTGTCACTTTTAATTCTTTTCCGTTAGAACTTCTTTATTTGACCTTGTCAGAAGCTCTGGAGGGAAAAAAAATATGTTCCTATTTTTTGATGGAAATCATTCAAGGGAGTTTGTTCTGGTGCAACTTATAAGACTTATCTTATGAATTAAGCCATTCGATTCGGGACATTGCGCAAGGCTTACTTACAGCAACTTCTTATAAACTTATATTTTACCGCCACTGATTCACAAGGCATATGAGTCATAAATTTATAAGATAAGTTTATAAGTTGCTATAAGCAGGGTTTGCACAAAACTCCCTAATATGGCCATAAATCATAAGGAAAGTCTTATAAGTTGCACCAGATGGAAACTCCCCATTGAAATAAACAGATTCTAAGTTATATTTCATTGAAATTATAAAGCAAATCATTAAATAGAATAATTGTTTCACGCATTTACTGACAGCTGTGAACATTTTTATCCATTTTCTATACACCTGTAATTGATTTTATCTCAAACGGAAATTTCTATTCGTTTCAAGAGCGTCTGCTCGTCATCAAACATCCTTTTGTCTGAAACTGCTTTTAGTTTTCCTCTATTACAGACAATACTGATAGCACAAATCATTCTTAACTTGCTACAGTGACTTTCTAAAAATGTCGGTTAAAGATTTATTAATGAACGATGCTGAAGAAACACCAATTCCAGTCGAAGTTCCCATAACCGGTAAGAACCGATTTCTAATTTACCACACATTTCAAAATGATAATACCATACAATCTTTCATTGCAAAGGAACTATACCCCAATGGTTGACAGGAACCTACTACAAAATCGGTAATGGTAAATTCAAGTTACCAAGCGGTCATGAAATAAATTATTTGTTGGACGGTTACTCTTTCATATTCGAATGTGTCATCGAAGATAACAAAGTAATGAACAAAAAGGACATCTAAGCAATTTTTTTTCTCATGGATTTATGTCGATCATATTTTAGGTTAGATTTAGGTCAAAGTATCTAAACAGTAATGCTTACAAAGAAGCACTTGAATTCGGGAAACCAACTTATGCAGGACTTTCAACAAGGCAACATCCAAATCCGAATAAGGGATTTCTTTCGCGGTATAAGAAGAATACTTTTGAGTGTTTATAGTTATACAGTGGATAACATCCGGTTATTTTTCAGAATGATATCGAGTGTTATTCCTACAGATGTTTCTGATAACAATTGTATAAATGTGCTTCAGTTTGATGACGAAATCTATGCCTTAGCAGACTCTCTATACATGCTGCACATTGACAAAGATACTCTTCAGACAGATGCTAAAGTAAGCTTTGAAGCATATACCGTAATTAATTTTTAGACTTAAAGCCAAGTACACACCTAGTGTTTGTCATGTGAAAATTAAATAATTAATTTCACTCAGCAGTTCTCACAGCTAATATTTTTTCACTTTAAAAATTTTCACTTAGAATAAAAAAATACATGTTTTTACTCGAATCCTGCATGACATCACAGACACTTCTTTTCACAGAGAATTTTCACGTGAGCAGAAAAATTTCATTTCACCTTGGCCGGGTTGCACCAACTGAGTTTAAATATAGAGGATCCTCTATACGTAAACTCTTTTTAGACTTAACTATCGTTGGTGCAACCCGGCCTCAGAAGTGTATTTTAAGCGAGAATTTACCATCTAGCGTCGATTTAAAAAGCTGCAGGAGCTCTTATCGATAATCGGCCCTGGCGCCAGGGCCGATTATCGAAGCTAGTGGTAAATTATCAATACTAGATCATACCATAGGCCCAAACTTTCCCTATCATCACATGAATTTTTTAAAATATATTTTATGAGCCAATTTTTAAAACTTCGACTTTTGTAGCCAAACGTTGGTATTAACGACAAACACCTTATCATTTACCTGTTTATCCACAGCTTCTATTATTTTATTTTAAGAACTGACCACCATTTCTTAAAGAATCCTTTGTGGCTCACATGACTTAATTTAACTTATAATTATAATTCTCAATTTTGCGCAAACTCTCTAGTCAGGACGGGGAATTATACACCAGGGGGTTTCATAAATAAAAGCAATTTTGCAATTGCTCTTGTGCAATTATTCACATAGGTGGTCTTGCTAAGTAGCATGGAAATAGCCAATGACGTGAATAATCGCACCAGTCACAAATCACAAAATTGTTTCCATTTATGAAACCCCCTTTTATCATTTTGTCTTATCAGAATTTGTGTATTTAATGTGAAATTTATAACTTTTAGGTTGACTTGAAACAATTAGGAATCCTTCTTCCTTCTGGACATTACTTTGTCGATGACATGGGAACAGCTTATAATGTTGCTTCGGCATTGCAAACAGGAATGGTAAAAAACAAGCTGTTTAAAATTTCACCCAATAAATCAAAAAAACCTGGTAAGAATATGACGAAAAGCTTATCTGTATGACAAATCCAATTTGCCTTTATTTTTCCTAAATTACATCACAGGCGCCGTCATCGATCCAAAACGGGATGTTCAATTTCTCGTTACTTTGCCCAAAGAATCGGTGACATCCACCGCTCACTATCACAGTTTTGGAATAAGTGAAAATTACTTTGTAGTCATAGAACATCCACTGATTCTACAGGTTATGACATTTCTAACTGGACAAATCCAAGGAAAAACCATCCTTGACTGTATGACTTGGGATCCCGAAAAAAAGGTTTATTTTTTTAAGGGGAAGGGAAAGAAAATTATCCAAAATAAAAAATTGTACTTTTCCAGAGTAAATTCCATTTGATAGATCGTAAAACAAACACTGTTATTCAGACCAGTTACGTCAGCTCAGCATTTTGTTTCATGCACATCGCAAACGCATACGAAGAGGACGGTCATTTAATTATTGATCTTATAGCACACGACGGCATGGACATGATGACTAATTACTTGATGGACAAATTGAGAAATGATGAGTTAAAACAATCTGGAAAATTCAGGAGATTCGTACTGCCAATTAAAAATATTGCTGTAAGATGCAAAAAAAAAAGTTCCATGTAATGTTACACTGTTTACAGAGGGTAAAAATGTTTTTCAGGCAGCAAAAGAGAGAGAAAATCTGGTTACTCTTAGTTCGTCTAAAGCTGGAGCCGTAAAAGTAAACAACGATCTGGTCTTAGTATCTGGAGAAACGCTGTTCGAGGAGCCATTAGACGAATTTGTTAATATAAATAAAAAATTCTGTGGCCGGAAATACCGTTATGTATATTCAGTGAGTTTGTTTTACAACCATCCGATTCAAAAACACGTAAGAAAAACCATTCGCGATCATTTCCTTAAGTTTAAGACAATAGTAAAATTAAGTTTTTGTTTACTTACAGTTGGTGAAATTGGATTTAGAAACCAAAGAAATGAAAACGTGGAAAAGCAGTAATGATGATCACTTTCCATCTGAGCCTATTTTTGTTCCGAATCCTGATGGAACAGAAGAAGATGATGGTGAGTTTCTGGAATGCATATTAGTAAAGTTATGAATAAGGTTTAATGTTTTACCAAAAATCTTACCGGTCGAAGTACGGTAACTCTTTAAGTCGACCGTATCATTCCAAACGATGGTATACATGACGAGGATTAAGGCCTGGCTTATTGGTGTCTGGTTACAGTAAAATATCAATTAAACTCTGGATGATTCAAACTTTTTCAGTGAGAATGCGAATTAACCAAATCTGGGTTAAGCGACAAGTGTGATGTGGTTTAATAGGGTAATTCCTCTTTAAATCAAGCATGGCTGCCAAAAGCTCTGCAAATGTAAATCGGAGCAGGTCGCATTCATAAATGAAAACTCATTTTAAATTTCAAAATAAGACGAGTTTGGAAAACTCATTTCGAGTCCCACGTGTGAGAATTGAAACATTCGCATCCCGTTTGGCCCCACAACTAATCGTACCTTGAAAATTGTCTAACGGAACATGTTTAATCTTACCTCCAATTCTTCAATTTTTATTTGCTGCCCACATAAAAAATAGACCGACCGCCAGAGTAAAAAAAAAAATGGCGACGTTTAGCCAGGCAGTTATAGGAGATAAACCAGATGAAAGCGGAAACGTAAAGTGAAGAATGTAAGCGATCCAATCTGATCGTTTCTGTTTCATTCTTGTCTTGATGAAATGGATTCCTTATCCTTTATTTTGACCACATTAGGCCTCAAAAGTCTATAGCCATTCGTGAATGCGCCGAATAAGTCATCGTGGCAGTTGAAAAGGGATAACCGAAAGCAAAATTGCTAGGCAATTTTTATCGCATTCTGTTTACAGTACATGAAGCTTATTACTCCAGTCATAGACATATATCATGTCTATGCTCCAGTTTATTTGTAAGCCCATTCATTTATTTCGAACTAACTTATTATCTCCTTGGATGGAGTTAGTATAGTATAGACATCAACATCAGATATTTTCCTGATATTGGCATAAGATAGTAACAGAATATTTTTTCTTTCAATTGTATAGGAATCATCATCACCGTTCTTATAGAAGCGGGGAAAAGGAAATCGGTATTGCTATTTTTAGATGCCAAGTCATTCACCGAAGTTGCTCGAGCTGAATTCGACTGTGATGCAATCGTAGGGAATCATGGCACATTCGTGTTTAAAAAGAATTAAATTCGCTCTTTTAACACTTAAAACAACACAGCAGCATGCTCCTAGTTGTGATTCACCTATTTCTAATGAGTAATGACTTATAAAATTGATTGAAATTATTTTTTTTCCTTGTCCATATCTGATAATTATTGTTCAAATGCAGTAAAATTAATCCACTACAACATTAAAATATTACAACATCACTACTTCACAACCTTTTGTTTTAATTTCTAAGAACACCACATGTTTTATTCAATCATATCTAAAACGGAAATTTGAAAATAAAATCGCATATTTTTAGCAAAACATATTTACAATTTATTTTCTAGTTTCACTCACAAAGTCGATCTTAAAATCATCAAATCAAATGTCTCTGAAAGACTTATTTCTTAATGATGTCGAAGAAACACCTATTCCAGAAGAAGGAACAGTGTCTGGTAACAAGAAATTTCATAACCATCTTTACTATCTGACTATATCGGTGCCATAACAATTAGAGAAGAGAAAACTAAGCAAAAGCCTCTGGATGCACGGCTGAGTAAACATAGTTGTTAAGACTCTGGCTTCCTTGCACTACACTCATTGTTTCGTTTGTCATTATACTGTAGTTAGGATACACTCGTGAGGTGTATTGTGAATAACTCCTTATGGCAGTTCATCACCATTAAGGAGTTTATATACTACAAATTTGGAGTTATAGGTTTGGGACACACTGAAAAACTCCCATATTGGAGTAAAATGCCTAGTTTTTTTATGTGTATAACTTACAGCATTTATCATTCTTGAATTTACAAAATAAAAGCAAATACTATAAGTTTTTAATAGAGGAAACACATTTGCTTAAAATTTTTTATTCATACCGTACATTTCAGAGAATTTTCTTTGAAAACATGAATGAAAAGCATTTGTTCCTTTTTAATCGCTAATTGAGATGTATTGCGAGTGAGTCAGAATTTTA
>JAQFZO010003195.1:0-10435 GCA_034695885.1 Geophilus flavus | reverse complement strand
AACACTATACTCAAACAATAACTCTGGTACGTCTTCAAATCATCCTAAATCAGTTTTTTTAATATTCATTAAACTCTTAAAAGAAATTGACGTTTTTCTAACCATAAAAAAAAGATTTCAATACTTTGCAATTTCCCACATGAGAAAATTTTTTTTAACGAGAAATAAATAAATTTCTCGTTAATTTATAGTTGTAAATATCCCAGTCTTATATTTTTGCTATGGAAAAGTGCAAAGTTCCTAATAAATTTTTTTTGGGAGATTTTACCATCTTTGAACGGAAAATTGTCCATCATTTGTAGGCCGCTTATTATGAGTAAATCAGCTTTATAGTCTTTAAGTTGTTGTTGGAATTCTTCAATACCCGTTAATGTTGGGTTGTTTCTATCATTATGGATAATAAACCTTAAAAATAAAAACATTACCATTTTATTTAAATTTTTTAAAAAAATATTTAGAAATAATTTTTTCTTTTTTACCTGTTTGCTCTTTGGGTTTGATATGGACCCCAAACTTGTCCTGAGGGATACTCCAAAATCAAATGAATGTCATCTTTTTTTAAATTATTGCCAGTTACTGTAATGTAAAAGAAAAATTAATAAAATAAATAAATAAAAAACAATGATGCATCTATTTCTAGGGGCACCCAAAAGGCAACATGAAGTTTAGGCACCAAATTTCAACCATGCAATGGACATTTTAGATTCTAGTTTAGTGCAAAATTAAATACACTAAATCCTTGCACACAATTAATTTTAAAACTCAGTCAACTTATTAATCAAATATCAAATTGACACCCATACAACACAAAAACACTTAAAAACGATGTTTAAGAAACTTAACCGAACATCGCTAATCATCATTTTCACTAATTTTCAGCTGCTAGCTTGTAAAAATTTTTTGGATCTATGTGGGGGCTGGCTCGGCTTGATTTACTAAAAAATGCTGGCTGCTAACAGCTGAGCCAAAAAACTTTTACTTGTCTGCAGCTAAATTTTTTTAAAGAAAAATTACAAAATTTTAACTATATTTTCTTTAAAAAATCAAAATTCTTCTTATAAACCATTTAAAAACTGCAAAAAAATATTAAACCAGCTTTTTACAGTAATTATTTTGATTACTGTAAAATTTTGGTTCGGCTCAGTTCGGCTTGGCTCAGCTGCCAAGCTAACGATTATAACTGGCTGCGGATGAACATTTAGCCGCTTTGGCGCACGCCTCTATTGCCATTTATTTTTTTAATGCACACATTCTCATGCCAATTTGTTCCCTTCCCTCCACCACTTTGAAATGACACAACCCACTGCCAAAATGTGAAGAAACATTTTATGCGACTACAATTGTTCATCTAAATTTATTATTTGATACATCATGAAGACCGGATTGTTTTCGGTTGCCTCCATGGTGCCTCCACGGCTGCCAATAAATAATGGACTGCATGATTAAAAAGTAGAAAATACTTTTCTGTCAAATTTTTGAAACAAATACTCTGAAACATACAAATAAAAATTTTAAACACATACATTTACTCAATATTTTCTTTCACTTTCTATTTTGAAAAAATATAAATACTTCTTTTTAATCATACCACCATTAAACCAACAAATCTCCATCCTCCTATCAATACCTTGAATATTAGGATGCAAACTCTTCCTCAAATTCTCAGTCAGCGAAGCCCCGAGCAAAACATTGGTCCCTTCTTTAGCAAACCTACTCCCAATCACAGGAGCATTTCCACCAAGAGCCCATCTAGCAGTCTTCACCTCACTAGCCTCCTTAACCAATTTTTCAAACAATATATCATTTCCAACATATCTCCTACAGAAAAAAAAAACAATTAATCAAAAAACTCATAACCAAACATCAAAAAAACAAAAATCTCACTCAGCAGCAGCTCCATGAATGAAGAAATAGGCAAAACCTCTATACAACTGCTCCAAATTATTTATAACATCATAATGCACTGGTGACAAGTCAAACAACTTCTCATATTTTGATATATTTAAAATATCCACAGCCTGAACGACCAAATCTTCACATGCTCCGAATCCAACAGCGATTTTTAAATCAGTCAATGGCTTCACTTCCTGTTCCCTGAGTAATAACCCGGATAAAACATTCTCTAATCTGTGTTTTAAAAGATTATCCGAATTTCTATTTAAGTAATAAGCCGTCAACGCAATAGCGAAGGAAATAACCGCAGCAAGCGAAGCGCCAGACGACGCCATGTTTGAAGTTGAGCACCTGTTAGATTCGGCCAATTAGAGCGCAGAAGGACGATTCGATCGACCAATGAGAGTGTAAATCGATGAATCGAGCTATTTATAAGACAAATCTCCAACTCACACGTAATTTATTTACAAGGGGGACGACATTCGACAAAATCGCGTACGAGATTTGAAATCATGGAAATCATGAGATGATTTCCGTGATTGTAATTTCCATGATTTCTTGTGATTTCCATAATTTCTTGTGATTTCCATGATTTCTTGTGATTTCTGTGATTTTCATGATTTCTTGTGATTTCTGTGATTTTCATGATTTCTTGTGATTTCTGTGATTTCCATGATTTCTTGTGATTTCTGTGATTTCCATGGTGATTCCTAAGATTTCTTGTAGATTTTATTCCCAATGTTTTATACATTTTGCATGATTTCCATGATTTCTTGTGATTTCCATGATTTGTGATTTCGAAATCACAAAATCACAGGGTGTACGTGATTCCTCCTATTGTCGTCCCCCTCGCGTATTTATTCGACTAGTGTTTTAATTGAGAATTAATTTGCAATTTTTTTTTTTATTATTCCCATTAGTAAATCCAACATTTTTAAAAAGTACAGAATAAATTGTAAGCGGTTACAATATATATGAATTTTTGATAAGCTTTTTTTTTATGTTAATTCAAACGTTGTAAAAGTAATATGTTACAGCTGGCAGCCCTCTGATGACGGTCTTATAAGTTATTTACAATTGAATTGAATAAAACAAGAAAAATCAAAACAGAAAAATGTGTTTTAAAGCAAAATACCAAATAATGCTAAAAATTAGTAAAAATCACTCATTCCAATAAAAATAATTAATAAAAATGTCTTTGTAAATATATAAGGATTATGCAAGCTAGATTTTACAGCCAAAATAAAATGGGAAGTGTTTTACACTGCATAAAAAACAAAAACACAAAAAAATTGATTTTTTAAAAGTTAAAAACAACAAAAATCATGAAAAATGTTTTTTCTTGCAGTGTAAAATGTTACATTGTTACATTGAATTCAAGAATGAACATGACATTTATATATATTTTTTATATATATATTTATATATAATCTGTATTATTATTATTTTTACAAGTTTTTTTTTAGTGTTGAAAAAGATTGAAAAACAGTTTTGTTGCAAAAGTTAACTACATTTTTTATTTTGCATCAGTTGAGAAGTAGAGCAAAGTATATCAACATATGGATTACAGGTATGAGAAAGAGAGAGCAAACTGTTATCAAAGTAGTTTATGGGAGGAATTTTACATGCAATAAACATTTTTTTTATATATATGCATGATGAGAAGTTTGCAGTTATCAATATATAGCAATAGCAATAAAAACAAAGCAAAGAAATGAGAAAAAACACACAATTTGTCAATTTATGAATTTATCAATTTGCAAACACTAAAAAAGAAAAAAATTGAAGAAAAAAAATAAAACAATGAAAAAATACAAATTCAATCCTGCAGACAAATGTCATGACAAATATCCATAACAATTTCTAATTAAACTAACAAGTTGCCAGCTTGCCAGCTTCACCAATTGGCAAAAGCTGAAAAGCCGAAAACCAATGTTTGATGAATTTTAATTTTTTTTATAAATTTTTTTATGATCAAAAATCATGTAAACAGATTTATTATCATTCCCAAATCATCTAAATGGCAACCTACTTAACAAGTTTCCAGCTTGCCTTACTCTGGTTTCACCAGTTAGCGAAAGCCGAAAACCCGAAAACCAAAAAACTAAATTTTGATAAATTTTAAATTAATTTTAAATTTTATTGATGAAAATTATTTAAAAAGATTCATTATCATTTATTAACCATTTTAAATTAAACTAACAAATTGCCAGCTTGCCATACCCTGGATTTCACCAGTCAGCCAAAGCCGAAAACCCGAAAACCAAATTTAGATGAATTTTAATATATTTTTTAAATTTAATGATCAAAAATCATGTAAAAAGATTTATTATCATTCCCAAAACATCTAAATGGCAACCTACTTAATAAGCAGACTAAAATTGATTATTTGTACCAGACAATTTGCATTTTTCACATCCTACATAGTTTACAAAAACCAATTTTTTCACTTTTTCCAAAACCAAAAACACAATTTCATTCTATTTTCTGCTTCCTGGTCCAATTATGACACAAACATCACATCCTACACTTGTTATTGTATCATAAAACAAAAGTTATGACCATATACCCCATTTGACTACTTTAGAAATTAGTATTTACAATGATAAAGGCCAGGTATAAAAAAATCAATAGCAGGTTTATTTTTGTATTTTATTATTTTCTTGCCTTTTTAATGGCTTAATGTTTGTTTTTGCATAGATAGAAAAATCCAAGAACACTGTATAAAGTAGAACTCTAATAATATATGTAATATATATATAATATATCAATAATTTTCAATTTCTAAATTGAAAATTTTATTTTTATGTTGTTGCTAAGGTAATGATATTTATCTCAACAACTAACTAGTTAATTTTAACATTTTTTTTGGTCTTGTTTTTGTCAGTTTTGCAATTTGAAGCTTGAATTAAAGTCAAAAGAAATTAAATAACACTGACAAGAACTAGTTCTAGGCACTGAAAAGCACTTAAAAGCCAAAATTGCAGGAAATAAAACAGAAAAATAAGCAAAAACAAAATTTATTAATTAATTTTTCCAAATTTTCACATAATTTGAACCAACATAATCAAAATTGCCCATTTTCTTTACCAAAACACACAAAAAATCCCAAAAAACAAGAAAAAAAATGTCTGCATCATCTGTTCTAGGAATGAAAAATGCAAAATGTCTAAATAAAACAAACAAAAAGCATTGACCATAACTTGAAATCAACACAAAACTGTCTTTTAGAGATATTTTAACAACTCTTTATCATGTTGTACTGACTAGATACAACAGAAATGAAGTAAAAAAACAAAAAAAACAAAAAAAATTAACAATCCTTTACAAAATATACACAATTAAACAAATATTATAATAAATATCAAAGATAACTTTTACACAATATTGAAAAAAAAACATTAGAAATCTATTATTAATTAATTAGAAGAAAGAATCAGCTACTGCAATTTATATACAGTGATTTTTTCAAAAAAGTTATATGTATAAATACATGATTTCAAGCTTCAAAGCCATTAAAAAGCAAATCAAAACAAAAAAAGGAGTGAAACTATGCTTAAGAACATTTTTCAGGCTCAAAAGGAGTTAAATTGCACTATAGAATTTCTTTATCATACATAACAAATGAGGTTTTTTTTCATAATGAGAAAAAGGGGGATCAAAATTGGATTAAAAATGTTGATTGTATATTCTCCCAACAGCATTCTTCATAGGAGAATATCATGTTCTTTGAACATACACAAAATGTTAAAGGATTAAATAAAGAAAAAGATTTTTTCTTAAGTGATATTTTCCAGCGCTATACAACTTATACTTCGACAACCATCTTCTTGTGAACATCTGTGTTTCCTACAATCTGTAAGAATAGATAGAAAAGGTTTTTTATTAGTTTTTGTAATTTGGAGTTTGTTGAAAGAGGTTTTTTTATTAAGTTATAGTTATAGCGTGTAACTCCGGTTTTTTTGGGTTTTATCTGCAGATTTTTTGCAAAAAAAAGTGCAGACAATCTGTAAAAATTCTGCAGTTATTTGGCCAAAAATTTTTGAAAAAATGTTTTCAAAATTAATAAGAATGCAGGCAAAATGTGCACAATTCCTGCACAATTTAATTGCATCTGTAATTTTTTGCAAAAAATCTACAGAATTCTTTACTCGAGTCAAGAATTTATGCAAAAATTCAAAAAGTATGCAAAATTTTTACAGAAATTATACAGAATTTTTGAAAAAGTCAAATAATTGCAGATTTTTTGCTGATTGTCTGCAGTTATTTTTTTGCAAAAAATCTGCAGTTATTTGGCCACTTTTTCAAAAAGTCTGTATAGTTTAGTTGGAAAGTTATAGTGTGTTACTCCCGTTTTTTTTTGGGTTTTATACGGAGAGACGAAGTGGAACTAACAACAAGAAAAAACACCACTTTTACTGAAAAAATTTTCAAATTCACAAAAGGAAATTCAATGTAAAATTCATTGCTAAATTTGATCTCTTAAGTTTGTAAAATTGTGACAAATTGATGTGAAAGATGTTTAAATCTCAATTTACATCTTATTTCAAACGATGTACAGTAAATTCGATTTTGTAAATCTATCTAAATTTGATTTAACGGCTATCATTGACCACAAAATAGTTTGTAAAGTATAGGTTTACCCACAAATTTACATCAAATTTAGCATTTGTAAATCTAAAATTTTTTGCAGTGTTTGATCCCAACTAAAAAAAATCAGATTTTTTGCAAAAAAAAGTGCAGACAATCTGCAAAAAATCTGCAGTTATTTGGCCACTTTTTCAAAAATTCTGTATAATTATTGTAAAAATTTTGCATACTTTTTGAATTTTACATAAATTCTTAACTCGACTAAAATATTCTGTACATTTTTGCAAAAAATTAAAGCTATGATTAAATATGATTAAAATCTGCAGAAATTTTGCAAAATTAATAATTTTCAAAAAAATATGCAAAATGTTTGCAGAAATTATACAGAATTTTTGAAAAAGCGGCCAATAACTGGAGATTTTTGCAGATTGTCTGCACTTTTTTTGTGTGCAAATATCAGCAGAATTTTTTTAGATGGGATGGTACCATATACAATTTAGAACCAAGCATAAAAATCAAAAATTTGTGCGGAACAGGAAATATTTTGACTGAATTCAACGGAAAACAAAACAATCGTGGTTACATCGTTTCTTTTTAACACTTTCTGTTGTGCGCTGGTGACATGATCACTACACTTCATATAAACTTGGACGAATATACGTATAGTCGTCCAAGATATAAAGCTTGATAGGAATGAATAAACCACTTCCTGTTTTGTACCCTTTATGAACACATGTCTCCTTAACCAACATTTTCCCTGTAAAATGTTTTATCTTCGACAAATTTCCAAATTTCGCTGCTCGATAATCAACAAATATCTTCACCGGTATGACTTTATAACTATAACTTTATAGGGAAACCTCCACGTGTAAACTATATTGTGGGAAGGGTGAATTAAACTGATATTAAAAAATGTTGTTGAAAATTTTGGTGTAAAAATAGATGAAGTTTACTGCCAAAATTAGCCTTTTGCTGTGTAATAAATGCTTGAAAACAAATTACAGCTTTAAGGAGTTTTTGGTTTAGGTAATGAGTCATGCTGCTAAAGTGGTATGGAAATTGCTAAGTGAAGTGGGGGAAAATTATTTCACTTATTTGCATCACTTAGCAATGCTCAGATATCATTTAGTTGAAATACAGTGCTGTGATTGATTTATTGATTGATGTCTCCAAATTTTGAAAAAAAGATGAATTATGTCTAGCAAAGATGCCAATTATGCTCTTTGTGCAAATATACATTTGCCTATGGTTTCTCAAACACTGTAGAATGGTATTTGGTATTATTATTTTCAGAATACTGGTGAAACTGGTATTTTTGTACCATATTTAATTGAGGGGTTTTGAGTGGATTTTGAGGGGGTTTGTAGGGTTGTGAAAGGTTTTGTGACTAAAAGCAATACAAAACCAATCAAAAACCATCCAAAAATTCCCAAAACCAAAAACTGGTACCAATATCTTACAATAAACAGTATATTTGAAAAATACTGAAAAATAATGACAAATACTAAAATTACAGTTTTTGTTATCGGTTAATACTGGAAAGAAACCTTATACTGTACATGTCTGGCATAAGTGCAAACAATATTTCTGAATAATTATTAAACTATCAAAGGTAGGGACCGGATCTTTATTTAATAAAAACTGCTAAAATATTTAAATATATATTTGGTAAAAACATACATTGTACGGTATTTATAAAAAAAATTCAAAAAAATCAAAAATTTCGTGAGTAATTTATATGGCAAATGACTATCCACTCCAAAAAATTCATATTTTAAGTCTGAATTAGACTTTCACTTAAAATGACTGGTATTTCCATCTTTCAATCAAGTTGCTAATTAATTTGTTCATCAAAAAAAGAAAACTAATTTATATTATTTACTTTTTATTTATTAACTTATTTATTTATTTTTGTTCATATATTTAGAAAAAATTAATTTCTTTTGCCAAAAACGGCAAAATATTTATTTTTGAGCAAAAAAACGCCAAATATTTATTTATATTTAAAATAAAAACTCACTAAACAGGGTCTACAGTAGCCGATTCCCCGTTCTGTACGTATTTCAGTGTTTTATGGCAAAGAAAAAAATATTTATTTAAATAAAGATCCAACCCCTAGTTATAAGCAATTATTTGAAATTAGGTGACGTAAATTTTAAAAATATAAATAAATATTTCACTGCTTTTAGTAAATATAATCCATTTTTCTTAAATATGTATTGAAATATTTTGAATTTTTTTTGTAAATAACTATCCACTCCCTAAAAAAAAAAAAATTAAGTCGGTTTACAATTCCCCCTTCGCTAAACACATCGAGTTCGCTGTCACATTATCGTCGATGGGAGGGGGGAAGGGAGGGTGTGGGAGATTCAGGATTTATCTCGACTGACATACGAACATGCAAATGTTAAATTAGTCAACACCGTAGTCATTCAGCATCTAGATAATAACATACCTGCATTACAATAAATGTCAGCATTACAGTTATTATAATTTAAACCTATTATCATACATTACCGTCGCAGCTGTAAATCACGTGACCTACTTTAAGATTTTTAAATTTCATTTGGGTTTGGTTCAGCGAGTGCTACTTAAAGAATTCTGGGTGTATGAATCTATGTATGGATAAAGAGATGGAGATGTGAAGGAGAAAAAAATAAATAAAAAAGTTTTTTAATAAAATTATACAGGAAAGAAAGAAACAAAGATGAAATTAAATTCCCACTTTGCGACGAATTTCTTCTAAACACCCCGAATTAAATGCCTCGATAAATTGGTATGTAGCGCAGTGCCATGATCATTTGTAATGAGTTTTCTGCGTCCATAAAAGGAACCGACAAGTTGGAGCCGCACAAAAGCTACTGTGCATCAGAGAGCCACGTATTTATTGCTGTTTAGCATGCACCAGTTGGTTTTTTGGCTCCAAAATTTCTCCCGCTCTTTATTTGCTCGTTATTGGCACACGAAAATAAATAGATTTGGTGCGAGTTATAAATTTTTTTTTTTTTTTTTGGTTTTTCTAAATCGAATTAGAAATTATGTGGTTAATTCCTGTATGGTGGAATTTCATTTGTTTTTAAGCGAGTGGCAGTTTTTGAATAATCCCATTATTGTTGTTATGGGGTTTGTTGAGGAATGATGGGAAGCCGAGAGCCCAGCAGCCCGACGTCTAGCCCCGTTGGGTGTATTCATTTTTTTTTTTTTAAAGGGGGAGAAGGGGGTTGTTTGGGTTTTTTAATATTTTTTATTTGATTTTCTGGGGGGATATTGCATTGAAAAATGATGTAATTGAATTAGCGAATTTGCAATGTGGAATTATGAGGGTAAGTAGGAAATCTCTGAGAGATTAGATTGGAATTGAGGAGTCTCGAGGTTCATGAATTAGAAATTAGAAATTTAAATATATGAAGTGTCAGCGAGACTGTCAGTCTGCAAGTTATTGAAAACTAAGTAACTAGGCTTAAGTTAAGTAACAAGTTTATGCTCGTGATCTTCGTTTCAACTAGTGTGGTTCGAGTTTGACACTTGGAGAAATATGAGTTTATTTTAAATAAATCATTAAATCAGGTGAATTCATTCAATAAATCAGAAAAAATCATGATGAATCCAAAAAATCATGTAAAAATTACCAAAAATATTCGTGAGATTATCATTAAACCCCAACAAATCAAGAAATCCGAATAAATCTGATGAAATAAAGAGTTTCTGTGAATTGTGGGAATAAAACTGAGGCCATATATAACTTATCCAAGGCAAGTCTTGCATTATCTGGCTTACATTACCTGGAGGAAACGATACAGTTACTCCAACTTGGAAACTAAACTTTCCAGCCAACCCTTCTTTGGTGTCAAAAAAAGGCTCTAAAGCTAGGTTTTCACTAGAAGCAACGCAACTGTTGCCGGAGAGCATACGCAAACGCAACTGCTGCAGTGTTTCCACTGGTTTCCATTTA
>JAQFZO010003194.1:0-10439 GCA_034695885.1 Geophilus flavus | reverse complement strand
TAAGTCTCATGCTTCTTTAACGAAGCAGCTGTCAAAGCAACCATCAATTTTTTTTTCATTCATCACATTGATCACGCCACATTCAAATAGGAATCAAGGTATGAAATAAAAGTGTTGAACAGAGAAGCCAACTTTCTTTTCCATCCACCAAATAAGATTTTCATTCACAATAATATTTTGCAAAAATTATTTAATTTCATCAAAAAAATAAATAAAATTTCTTATCATATACAATAACATTCGGAAAATAAACATAAAATTTAATATCCTTTGCCATGATGTCCAATTCCAATTCCACCATATCCGTGACCACCGAATCCGTGTCCACCGTAACCACCGTGTCCGCCATAGCCATGACCACCATAGCCGATACCAACAAGTCCAACAGCATGTCCGATACCGTGTCCACCGTAGCCGTGTCCACCAAACCCGAATCCGTGTCCACCATAACCATGATGTCCACCAGCAACTGCACCACTGTGTGCAACGCCGTGTCCACCGAATCCATGACCACCATAACCGAATCCGTGTCCTCCAAAACCTCCGTGATGTCCACCTCCGTGATGTCCAACAGCGTAGCCAACATGTACCGGTGCAACGTGTACTGGTGCAACATGTACCACCGGTTCGACGTGATGTACGACGGGGGCAACATGAACCTCATGAGCTACGGCATGTGCCATCGGGGCGTGAGCATAGCCATGTCCGCCTCCGTGGCCGATGATGCCGGCTTGAGCGACCGCAAAGACAAGAGCGAAACAGATGATGGAGATCTGTGATGTATTGAAATGAATTAAATAATGTTACCGAATGTGATTTGAAATAAATTTGTACAACTTACCATGTTCTTTCTGGTTGAGGTATAGATCGAATGTGATTATTCCAGTGTGATGCGTGAGCTTTTATACTGCAATTTTCCCTTGAGTTATATAGAAATACGTAGTTAGCCTTGCTACCGTTTCAATACTCGGTTGCCTTTCTCTTACTTCGAATCTTGGGTGTCCTCTCATGACAATTGAAAAAGTTGTATGGTTACTGTGTACTAGTATTGTAAGTCTCAATGAGATGTCAACAAATCAACGGCGCTTTGAACTGAAAGTCGTGAAGCATGAAATCGGTATTAGATATTCTGGTTCCGGGTTTATTGGGTCATTTTTTAATTGAGCAGCCATTTATTCAGGGCAAATTGCTTTTTAATTGCGTCAAAATACTCTCGACTCGATGTCACAATTAGTACATTATCGATTAATTGTGCCGATCTTAATTAATTCGAAAGATTCGTTGATCACAAAAGTGATCACCAAAGATAAAATTATTCTAGGAGGTATAATCACGAGTTTCTCCCACTATTTGGGAATATTTCAATGTATTTTTGAATTTAGTTGTTGGTGTTTAATTTATGAGGTCAAATGAGATTCAAATGTGATAAGAAGAAAACAGCAAATGCATGATTTACATCTTTCAGTAAATGATTTAATTTCAAGGCTTGTTTATTTTCTTTGTGAATTAAACCCAATAGTAATTCCCACGAAGACAATGCTAACCCTGGCATTTACAAATAAACTGGAAAAGGAAGGCTATAGCCTCCATGGTCGACTAGTTATACCCCATGCTTTGTAACATTCAAAAAAATAAACATTTCATTGAAATTTTGCCTTTTATTTTTATTTTCATTATAGTTATTATCAAAGAACAATACAATGAAGGAATATAAAAAAAGATTCATATCCAACTGATAATAAATTTTTCTATTTTATCTTGTTCGTAACTACAGTAAGATGACGTCACGTCCAATTTTTCTTTATTACACGCGGACACCCATGTTGGAAAGGGAACTTAATCTGGAAGAATAAATTTTGGATTCACCTAATAGGTGATTTGGCTCAACAGTTAGCAATATTTATTAAAAAAATAATATCAAGTGAAATTTTTATTTTTTAATCTTATAAACTTTTATTTTTTCTCATTTAATTTTTACCACTTCTTGTCAGTATGATGTCAAGTTATGGGTTTATCATTTTTTAATTTTGGATTGCTTTGCAACGAAGAGGAGATGTAAAATAAAAAAAGTATATCAGATAACAAACGAAAGTTGATTTTTTTAGTGAATTTTATTACTCGAAATATGCAAAACATCATTCAACAATATTTTCTCTTTCAAAGTAGTTGGAAATCAGAAAAAACTAATCAAGAAATATTCAAATTTCATTTGTCAAAACAAAATAGAATACTCATCAATCAATTATTTATCATCAACACCGAAGTTTGGCTTTCAGACAAAAAAAATCCAACTTCATTAAACGAAGCAATCGTCAAAGCAAACTTCAATTTAAACAACAATTTTTTTTTTTAATTTCCTTCTACTAATATAATTAATCAACATTATAATCACAGCACATTCATACATGAAATCGAGACATAAAACAAAAATGCCATACAGAGCAGCCAACACGCTTCCTCACCCACCACAACAACAAAAAAAAACTTTCATCCACAACAAAATATTTTGCAAATTTTTTAATTGGAATAAAAATAAATAAAACTTCTCAATCTCATCTCATCTCATCGTATATTAACATTCATGAATCAAACATAAAAAAATCTTAATGTCCTTTTCCATGATGCGCTTCGAAAGCACCAGCATGTCCAATTCCACCGCCATATCCTCCATGACCACCGGCGAATCCGTGTCCACCATAACCAGCAAATCCACCATGGCCTCCAAATCCTCCGTGTCCGATACCGATTCCTCCAGCGTGACCACCATAACCGAATCCTCCGTGTCCACCGCCATAACCGAATCCTCCGTGTCCACCGCCGTAACCGAATCCTCCGTGTCCTCCATAACCAGCAAGGCCAACTCCGTGTCCAATACCGTGTCCAACACCGTGTCCGCCAGCAACTGCGCCTCCGTGTCCGACTCCGTATCCTCCGAAACCCAAACCATGGCCTCCGTAACCGAAACCGTGTCCTCCGAAGCCTCCGTCGTGTCCTGCATATCCGACAGCGTGTACGGGTGCAGCGACATGGACTGGTTCAACATGTACGGGTTCTACATGGACTGGGACTGGGACGTGGACGGGAGTGGCGACTTCGACTGGGACGGCAACTTCAACTTCTGTGGGGACGTGATGGACGGTTGGGACGTGAGCGACGCCGGGAATGGCCACTGCATTGCCGCCACCTTCTTTCAAGTTGTAGGAGAAAGCTGTGCCGGCTCTGGAATTGAAATTTTTGAATAAAAAATTGAAATTTAGCGACTTTTTGTTGTTTTTTTACCTTGCTTCTGCGACTGAGGCTACATTTGCATAACCACCGTAGCTCAATGCGGGTCCGTGTGCGGCAGGTCCATGGGCGATGGCTGAGGCCGGTTCGGCAACGATTGCCGGTGCGGCTACTACTGCTGGAGCATGGTGTCCGACGACGCCAGCTTGGGCAGTTGCGAAGAAAAGTGCGAAACAGATGAGGGAAATCTGTGCATTGAATGAAATAAAATATTTTATAATTAAAGAATTTTTTAAAATTGTTAATCTGAATTAATTGATTACTTACCATGTTCTTTCTTGTCGATGAAAAGATCGAGTGTGATTATTCCAGTAAATTTCTGAGCTTTTATACTACTATTTTCCCTTGAGTTATATTAGAAAACACGTAGTTAGCCTTGCTACCGTTTCGATACTCGGTCGCCTTTGTATTTCTTTAAGTCTGGGTGTCCTCAAGGTAATTTTTTAAAATTAAAAAAAAAAATAATGAAAATAATTAAAAATTATTGTAATTATTATAATTACAGTCACCAATGTGTTAATAAATTTTTTTTAAAAATTATTTTTAATGAATACATTCTGAAGGATTTGTTTTTTGAACTTTGTTTCACAATAAAAATAAATAGAATCAGTTTTAAGTTGGTATTTCGATACTAGATGGCAGGTCGTGTCATAAAATTCCCTTTTTTAACCTTGATTGCACAATTGTCCTCCTATCTTATTTCCTGTTCCTGTAAAATGATGTTTTTATCTGTGTAACCTCTGCCAACAACTTGGAAATACTCGTTTTTAAGTTTTGATTTTCATTTTTATAGAATGGCACTCAGTAGAGTAGTGATTGTTTTTATTTTTCTTAAATGTACAACGGAATATACCTTGGCAACAGACACTGGTAACTAGAAAACTGTGTAAATTTGTTTACAAAACATGGTTCTGGGTCAGATGACTAAAATGTTTTGTTAGTTTTGTTGTTGTTTTCAATTTTAAAATAATGTTTGAAGAAATTTTAATGTTAATTTTATTTTTTTAGGTTATTTCTGGCAAATATCAGATCTTCATTTAGACGCAAATTATTCAGTTCATGGAGACACGAAACACATGTGTCTAGGAAACGTAACAAATCAAACGATTAGCAGATATGGAGACTATTCATGTGATTCGCCGTGGGATTTGATCAAAGAAGCAATTTCTGCAATGAAAAATTTCCATCAAACACCTGATTTCATTTTATGGACTGGGTAATGATTTTATTTTTTCCATACCATATGTAAAAAGTCGTTAAAATTTATATTTCTTATTTTATTATTTTTTTATTAGTTTTAGTTTTAATTTCCTGCTTTAAATTGTTTTCAGGAAATTTATGAAATTGGTTATGTGACGTCTATACTGCAAATAGGGGAATTTCCTTGATCATATAATATAATTAAATGACTTAAATCCATGGGAAATGATCAGGGAAATAAGATATTACAAACTGCTCATAGAGGAAATTAATCTAATTACTAAATTTTACTAAATAAATCAAAAACAAATCTTAATTAATTAATTAATTAATTTAAAACTTTAAATATTATTTAAGTAAGAGAGCGTATAAAATATATTTTTATAAAATTAAAATATTTGCAGTTTAAATATGAATTTTCAAAGTTTTGTTCCTCACTGTACCATACAGTCGAATCCGCTTTTAAGAGAGGGGTCTAACACTCTAACACTCTAACTTACAAAAAAAGGCAAAAATTGCTCAAAATGTTTATTTATTTATGTATTTAGATACTGTAAATAAGCTATTTTTGCTTAAAAATAGCTTATGTTAAAAATAAACATCATTTAAAGTCAATTTTGAACAAAATAACCCGTATTTTTTTGCTCTTATAGGCTGGACTCGCCTGTATACATATGTTTAATTTTAATTTTGTAATTTTAATTCTATTTTTATTAATCTTTTATTTTTATATCAGTGATATCATGGCTCATTTACCAGAAGATCAGATAACCTGGCCAGAGGTGTTTTCAGGATTGCACAATGCAACCAAACAAATTTTGGATACATTCCCAGGCCATATACTATTACCGGTTATCGGAAACCACGATGTTTACCCAGCCGTAAGATAAATTCTTCCCAGACAGTGATTGATGAACTAATGATGATTTATTTCTACAGAATTCAATTCCAGAGGAAGGATTTGAAAAAGTTTATAGAAAATATTTAACCGAAGCTGGTTGGGATAAATTAGTGCCGTTCGATCAACACAATAACTTCCTAAAAGGTCTATTTTATGGTTTATTTAATGTTTACATGATGGAGTTTTTTGAGGATTATTCTGTAAAAAAAAAAAAAATTTTTAACAAAAACTTGATAATCTTCAAAAAATCCTGTCATGTAAATGTAGTGTATGATATTGATAACTGAGAATAAATTTTAATTTTTTTCTATTTTTTATATAGGTGGCTATTATGTCAAAGCATTAAATCAACATTTGCAAATTATTGTTCTGAATACAAATTTGTATCTGAGTAGTAATAGAGAAAAAGTGACATCAAAAGACCCTGGTGGTCAGTTGGAGTGGTTGAAGGAACAGTTAGAATCGGCTAAACACAATTCTTATAAGGTTTAAAACAATAGTTGCATTCAATTTAGAAAACATAAATGACTTGTTATTTATTTTTACCTTTTTACTTTCGGAGGTGATGAGTTTTAAGTCATCGTTTGAAAAGAAGTGATGAATTTTACTGGGACCGACATTTGGAAAATTTGTCAGCGAAGTTTTAAAAGATTTTTTTAGTAAAGATTTTGTATAGATTTTGAAAGATTTTTGGGATTTTTAAGGATTTCTGGGATTTTGAAAGATTTTAGAGATTATTTTAAAGATTTTATTATTAAAGATTTGGGATTTCCTCTTTTGTTTTCGAAAGATGGCGCAAAACTCGTCATTTCAGAAGCGAAAATGTAAAATTAAGTGAAAAGTCATTTATTTTTTTACTAAAAAAATTGTATTAAACATATATAATTGAATTACACATCTCTTTACAGGTCATTATCACCGCACACGCACCTCCAGGTTATTTCGAGCGAAACCCTATCGAACCATTTTTATTGTCACCATACAGTGACGACTTGATAGAATTATTTGTCAATTACTCGGATGAAATTCTGACCCAAATATATGGTCACACTCACACAGACACGTTTAGGCTTTTCAGAGATAAAAATGGTGAGCTGGTGCAAAATTATGTTTATGTATTAGAGTATGTGGCCTTGTCCATTTCTATTTGTGGGTGGACAATCCCACCTGACCAGATAAACAGAACTTGGATTTAGATTAGGATACATGGTCATTTATCAGACCATTCTTGAAAAGGTTGTAGACACAGTAGAGCACCTTGTACCTTTGAGCATGACCTTTGACTTGGATTGACATTCCATGTTTTTTACCTGGTCACGATTATGAACCACCCAAACATTCTGGTCAGGCAGGATTAAGTGTGTGGGAAAGTATTATTTTTACGAAATTTGTTAGTTATGGTTATGTCACCAAGAGTAAGGGATTTGAAAGGAGTGATTTTGGTTCATATCATCACATGTCCACTGGAAAATACTGATAAAATAATATTATATGGAGGTTGAGATAACATCAATAAATTCTGTTGCATGGTCACTACTGTTCAAAGACTCCTGAGGCATTTGAAGCAAGTTCTACTAGATAAGAGAAATATGAGAAAAAAGCAAGATGTCCTTCTCTTTGCACGTCAATGCAAGATCATACTCAAGTATACAAGCATCAGTGTGTTGATAGTAGAAAATTTTATTACTGAGTTCGTCATACAACTTAAAATACAAAGAAAAAACACAAATTTATACCGTATTACCCTGGAACAGGCTGCATGCCGGTAAAAGTGGGGTTCCCCAAATTTTAACTAAAAATTTTTGTGTCCGAACACTGTACTTGTAATTCGAATTATGTTTCAAAAATCCTATAGGCCACAATTTTCATCCTTTCTGTTGTAACTATTCATCAAATTCCTTTAATGTTCTTTAGAAGACTGTCAAAATACGAAAAAAAAAATTTTTTGAAACTGCTGCGCACCGCGGAATCCCGCTGTTTACTGGTATGCCGCTTGTTCCAGGGTAATATGGTACCAACTTGTGGTAAAGGCAAATTTATTAATAACAAAAATTCATTGCCAGTAAAAAACTGTTAAGAAAAATACAATAAATAAAATTAAGATGTGTGTTAGGGCAGAACTTGCGACTTCTTTTTTGGTCCTTTGTGGCACTCGATGCGTGATGACAATGCCTTTTCAGGTCTTACTTGCTTCAATCTAATTCTGTGGCTCACCTGGCCTCTTCCTCGGGTCACTCCAATACTATCTAGCTTGATGGTAGACTTGTTGAGGGTGGTGCGGTTGCTGATTTTAGGGTTAAAAAGGTGTCGCATCACTTCGGGTGGCTCACCTAATCAGTGATTGGGTAATATGTAAAACCCTGGGTGAAGGAAAACAACATTCTCTACTTAAACCCACGCGATCGCCTTACATCCTGCGGGATGTTTATATAAGGGGCGAAGCCCCTCGCATAAAAAAAAAAAAAGAAAAAACCGATATCCTAGGATGCGCAGGTCCGCTATTCTATAAGATCGCCGGAAATTCCAGTGTCGACTCTGCAAATGGATTTGAAATACCAAAAGTTTTCGCAAAACATTGTCTGGAATGTCAATCGTCATTGGAACAATCATACTATCACGTCTGTTATGTCAAATGAGAATGTCATCCATCAACTAAAGTTCAAGGATAATGAAAGCAATAGATTCAGCTGGGTCCTAAAATTTTCAGTTTTTTTTTCATTGAGTCTAAAAAAAATTTTCCCAAAATCTCATACAATCCCTGTAAAAATTAAAAAAAACTTTGGCAGATTAATCAATTTCTGAATTTTTTAAAAATCAATTATTTTTTTTATGGGAAAATTAAAAATATTTTGTGAGGGAAAAAAATGAGGGAATTTTGAGGAAACATAACTAATCCTTTTTTCCATTCAAGGAGTTGCAAGAACCCACGGTTTCATCGCACCATCCGTCAGTCCATTCAAACTCTCCGCAACCAACGGCATCAATCCGTCCATACGCCTCTACAGCTACGACGTCTACGAAAACATGATACTGGACTACCAGCAATATTTTTTAAACCTAACCGAAATAACAACTTCACACAACGGCAGCCGACAACTGCACGACGAATACGAACGAGGCCACATGAAACTACCGTGGAAATTACTCTACAGCGCTGCGGAATTATACGGAGTGAACAATCTTAGTCTTTACTCACTCTTCGACATTTATCTCGACATATCCAACAACAGGAATCTTTTCGAAAAATATTACTTATTCAACGTAGCCGGCGTGAAGACGACACCTTGTAGCAAAAAGTGTTACCACATACACATCTGCGCCATCGTCGAACTCACGCAGACTGATATGGAAAATTGTTTGAATTATCATCATTTCACGACCACGCCTGCGTCGATGACCGTTTTGCCTACGGATGGAGATGATAGACCGATTCCGTCTATGCGAAGACGAATTTCGAGAGAAATGAGATTTATTCTTGTCGGTGTGGCGATGGGTCTGTTTGTTATCTTGTTGATTATGACTGTTGTTGCGTCTGTTTACTGTGTGCGGCGTAAATTCAGCACCGGGTTTCGCTATCAAAAGCATAATGTGCTGCAGTGAGAGTTTGGTTGTTGTTTAGAATAGTGGCTACCGCAGATCTGGACTAAAATAGGTGGTTTGATTAAACTGAATGCTGGTGCTGAAGATGCTGAAGTGGAGAAACGGTGATAAGTGACAGTTTCAGCTAGTTGAAGTGAAGTAACACATTAAGCTAGGTTTCCACTTGTGTTTCCACTAGAAGCAACGCAAACGCAAATGCAACAGAATGATGCATTGTGGATAGTTTGGAAACACAAGTGGAAACCTATCTTTATAATCCCATGGACGTCGATTATCCCAATTATGGCTGGATTACATCTGAATTATATCATTACTTGACACCTTCTGACGTACAGGAACAGATGGCATGCCGGTAAACAGCGTGGATAATTCAAAGATAATTCGAGTAAAAAAAATCGCACGCATTTTGAATGTGTTTTAAAGAACATTCAGGGAGTTTGATGAATAGTTACAACAGAAAGGGTGGAAATTGCATTCTGGAGGATTTTTAAAGCATAATTCGAATTATCCGGCCCCTAAAATTGGAGAGCCCCGCTTCAAATTTGGAGGGCCTCACTTTTACCAGCATGCCGCCTGTTCCTAGGGACATCCGTAGGCTTAAGCGGAATTATGTCCGAGTGACATTCTGGGACACAAATGGGATGTCTTGAGTTAAATCCAAAGTTTCATCCGAGTGCTGGGACATCCCACGAATGTCTGACTTAAGGTGGGTTCACATGACGGCAGTAATGATCAGAGGGAAGTGCCAAAAATGGCTCGGATTGGCCATTTCATTCTGTGGGGAATGTATTTTATTCAAACCACCAATTTTGATCAAGATCTAAAGTAACCGCTATTCTAAAGAAATGCATAGGGTTTTTGTACCAAAAATAATGATGTTGAAAGGTTGTTGAAATGAAATTTTGTAAATATTATATTTGTGATGAATAAAAGGAGTAATTTTATTAATTAAAAAAATATATTCTAGTTTTGTGTATTGTGCAACTTTAAGAGTGGTAATTAGCTTTTGAGTCACCAGGGGCTAATCTGGCCCTTGTAGAATTAGGCAATCCACATTATTTCTTCTTCCTAGCTTGGTTTACTGACTTGTAGAGTTTGGTCTCTTGGGAATTAACAATTACTCTGAAGCCTTGAGGGTTGTATTTTTTCTGGTCATGTGACTTCACTTTTTCCCCACTTTGTTTTCTTTCTTTATTTGAATAGTTGGTATTTGAGTTACCTACTAGTTGACTAGTTGTTGAACTGGTGTTTGGTTTTTGATGATGAATTGATGCTGAATTAACTCATTCAGACAAATTTCCCAATAACCTAGAAATAGCGACTCCACAATACAGACAGGATACTTATTTCAGTAGCTGCATTCAAAAACTAAAACAAATTTGTGTTTTGTGTTTTAGGCGTCACTTGTTCTCATTACGTAATTCTTAGTTTAATGAGAGTAAGTGACGTCTAA
>JAQFZO010003193.1:0-10441 GCA_034695885.1 Geophilus flavus | reverse complement strand
TGATACTTTTGATGATGGTGGTGTAAGAGGGACATTCTATTTTATAGAAATTTGAGTTTTTAAAATTAAAATTAGTTCCTCACTTTGACAACATGGTCAATGCGCATTCGATGGGAGTGAGCAATCGACGAACGACATCATCGGTGACCAATTCGTTGCAATGTGCTAAAAAACTATGCATAGCCGAGAGAGCTCCGGCTCTGCTTTCCAGAGTCACCTGCCAAGTAAACGCATCTCCTCTGGCCTTCTCTGATTCCAGCTCCTTCGAAGACCGGGGGAAAGAATTTCTCCACAGCAACATCATGCGTGGCAACAGGCCGCGAACGACAGACGGTCCGAGCGTCATGATCGAACCGATTATAAGCCAACCGGCTTGAGTACGCTGTAGTGACAGGCGACTATTTTGAGAAGCACTGCGTAGAAGATCTTCGGCTACGTTAAATAACATCTAAAAAAAAATATATATTATAATTATTACCGTATTTAAAATTCTAATTTTTTTTAATTTTTAATTTTGAATATTGTACTTTTCCTCTCGCATGTGGAATTCCCAATGGGCAAAGATGGGCACAGCCCACCAAAGCGGCTAATGCCGCGGAATAACCGGCGATTGCCTCTGGGGATGATTTCATTGACTCCAATTGGTTCATGCATTTGTCGATGAGTGGTGTCAATTGATACGGAAGAGCGATGCAGATGCAGCGTAGACACCAGGCCGCTGCGAGCCGACTTGCGGGCATTGGGTGAATCAAAACGGATGAAACAGATTCGATTATTCCTATAAAATAAAAAAAATTATTAGAAATTCAATAAATTTAAATTTAAATTTTTATGTTTAACCAGTTGTTTGATCTGCGACTAAAATCGTTGCCATCGTTCCGAGACTTTGAATCAAACACCCGAGTTCTTGAAGTGCACAAACGAGCACGTGTTGATTGATATAAATGTCTTGTCCGCTTTCTCTGCTCGATGAGTATTCTGAATTAACGTCTGAAATAAATACATAAATAAATTCCAAATTAATTTTTTTTAGAAACAATTTTAATTTTTTGGGTAATTTCTACCTAAATTATTCATTTGCTTTGCAATGATGATACACAACTCTTTACACAACGCAACTTGAGCTTTTTCGCCCAACATCCGGCCAAAAACGGACCGTAAAATGAAATTGATGCATTTTCTCGAGTATACAGCATCGACATGTGACGGTGATGCTTTGGGATTTGATAATAATTCTAAAACGTGGACTAAAATCGTCGACACGTTGCGTTCGAGCCACAAACCGCCCATGGATTGTATGAAAATCAGATATGCGTGAGTTACGCCGACACGAATTTCTCTACTGACGCTGGATGTTCCTTTGATCATGTCTCCAGCGCCACTTTTTAAAAATCCAATTCCACCTTTCAGAAATCCGTTTGACATAATCGTGAGTACTTCGTCCAAACTAAAACTTCGGTATCTAGCAGCTAAATTTCAAAAAAAAAATTAATTAAAAAAAAAATTTTCTCATTTTTTAAAAAATAAATCAAATTACCTTGAAATTTAGTCGACTGTTGCGTAAAAGCCATTAGTGTTCCGAGTAATTTTCCTACTGCACAACGCACGTCGTAACTAGAACTATCGAAAGCCCGAAAACAAAGCGACGCTAAATTTTCCAATTCTACTGTACTTAAAAACGGAGCGTGTGGAATCATTTCCTGTATGCACTGTGAAATAAAATTCAATTTTATTTATATTTTATAAATAATAAAAATTTTAAATTTAAAAAAAAAAATTATACCTTAGCAGCAGTACATCGCACAGCCATAGACCGATCTGTCATGCATTGCCTAGCGGCCTTATAAATATCCTTATGCACAGAACTAGCAGCTGAACCCATTCCGCTGCATATTTTCCCAAAAGTAATCATAATCTCGCACCGAACTTGTGACTATAAAAACAAAAACACAAAATAAATAAAAAATAAATTCATTTTTATAAAAAAAAATTGCATACTTCGGCATTTTTTAGTGTTTTTAATAAGATTTGAACACTTTCTTCGTACGATCGACCCATCATTCGACCTAATCTTTCATACATAGCACCAATTGCTGCAATTGCAGCGCTGGAAATTTAAAATAAATAAATTTTAATTTTAAAAAATAATTTTTTTTTTAATTTATTAAATTTAACGTACAGTCTCGTTGGAAGATAACTCGGTGAATCATCCTTGTTTTTTAGTAAGTCATTGCATTTGCTAATAGTGTCAAACAAGAGAAAAGTGTCTCCCACGCTAAATAACGTTGCTAAGCATCGCGAGATGAGTTTTGCAGTCGGAGGTCCGGGAGATTCGTTGATTTGATTCGTGAGCTGATCAACCAGCTTCTTTTGGCATCCCTTGATGTCAGACTGAAAGATTAAACGTTGGGTTAAATACTGGGGAGGTTAAATCTGTCATTTTTATACCTTCTGTGCAGCAACTAAAATTTTGTCGAGAAAACGAAGCCATTCAAAAACAAATATGGGTCGTTTGGACTCGGAGATTTGCTTCAAAACTTCTTCGTTCAAAAGAAGGCTGTGCGACAGTTCCATCATCTTGACAAATATAAAGGAAAATAAAGTTCAGAAAATAATAAACACGGAAATAAGTGGGTCAATTCTAATAAAGTTTCAAAGTTCAGGCATTTTTGATCCCTCCCTTAGTTTGTTTTCGCACTGACCGCCCGAGGGCGTTATTGGTCATCATCGTAGCATCGTAGCCAAAATTTTTTTTATTTTCTGAAATTTGATTTAAGAATGTATAAATTATTAAAATATTTTATAAAAAATATTTTATTTATTTCTGTTTAATCACAGTTACAGATTAAATCGGATTAAAAGTAATGATTAATGATGAATCTCACCGCTAGAGGTCGTTAGTGTCTGTATTTTAGCCCTTTCAAAACAAACCAGCCGCGATGTCAGACGAAGAAGATGATTATATGTCGGATAAATATTTACCTGAAAGGTATAAATAGTTTTATTTACTAAATTAAGTGTAAAATATTAAATATAATGAATTTTATTACATTTTTTACTTTAGTAAAGACGTGAAACCAGGCTTACTATTCACTCACTCATTGAAAACAAAATTCGCCAAAGATATCAAGCATAAAACAGCAAATGAATCGAGTAAAACAGTACCGAAGAAGGTTTTGGAGGAAGAAACACGAAACACCGGCTTACAGAAAGCTCTATCTACAGAAAATAAAGGTTTTGCCATGATGCAAAAAATGGGCTACAAACCAGGAACAGCGATTGGAAAAACAGGTTAAAAAATTCGATAGAATTAAAATCACAAAATTTCACTATTTTATTTATGAATGTTTTAATTTAAAAAAAAATTCCACATAGGTGTTGGACACACGGAACCGATAGCAATCAATCTGAAAGGCGACAGAGGCGGATTAGGCCGTGATGAACAAATAAAACGAAAACGAGAAGAAAAGAAGAAAGAATTAGAAAACTTTAGAGCCAAAAGGCATTTATTGGACGAATGCAACCAGAAATTATACAGAAATCAAATGAGCAGCAAAAGTGCGGAGAGACAAATGATGAGCGACTTGATAAAAAGTCAGAAAGTTTGTCAACAACTCGACAACGATGCAGTAAATCAAAATTTAATTCGTATAAAAAAATTTAATAATTAAAAAAAAAACAATTTAATTCAATTTCAGGAAATATTCGAACCTGAAGAAGAATATTTTTGGATAAAAGAAGAAAAAGAAAAAAATGAAGCGGAAGATACAGACGAAGAAGAGAAAGATGAAAGCGATGAATCTGAAGATGAGGGCGAGGAATTAGATCCCGGATTTAAATTGGAGAAATTGACCGAATATTTAAGGAACAAACATAAATATTGCGTTTGGTGTGGAATTAAATTTAATGGTATAAAAAAATGTTTATTTTTAATTTTACGCTAATTTATTGATTTTTAAATCTCGTTTTATTACAGATGATGATGATATGTCGACGAATTGTCCCGGAAATACTTATGAGGATCATTAAATTATTTTTTTATTTTGTACAAATTATTATTCACATTAGAATAAATTTATTTCTTGATTAAAGACTAAAATGGGAGTTTCTACACGTCTATGGGTTTTGTTTCTGATGTTCCTTCGGCATGGACGTACTGTTCAAGATCTGATTTGAGTTGGCGGTAATAAAATCGTTGTTTTGACCACTGGTATCGGCAGTGAAACCTTTTCATTCAAAAATTGGTTTAGTGAATTATTTCAGTTTTATTTGATGAGAAATAATTTTTTATTACCAAAAACCGAGTGTGACTACTGTAAATGATGCAACCGCAAGATCAGCGGCTCTTTTCGTTTTACCTATTTGTGGAAAAGACTATTTATATAAGTTTTTCGGTGGGAAAAAAAGATTTTGATGTACTAGTGGCAAGAAAATATGCTAATCCGACACCTAATCCACTGCTTATGCCGTACATGAACGAGTTTCTGAAGCATGGTATATCTCGAATTTTTTTACCACCGTAAAACGGAATCTAAATCAATAAATATGAAAATTTTTATTGAAAAATTGCAGTTAAGAGTTGATAATTTTCTCTAATTGTATTTTAATTACGTACAGTCGGTGAATACGGTTCGTCTGTATCATCAGACATGTTTTTCATCTGCTTTCAGTGCGATATTTTAATACTGAAGATTTCGTCTGTATTTAGACATACCTTGAGCTTTGGCATCACTAAAACCATAACCCCTTACAGGGGGTTATGCTAAAACCCGGACGGAAATTTTTGAATAAAAATAAAAATTCATAATTTTCTGTTAAAAATTAAAATCCAGATTACTGTAAACGTCATCTAATCAAACTCCTAATTTTTCATTTATAAAAATCCAATTGATAGTTAATTTTATAAAGTAATCATTTTTTCACGTTATCCATAGAACGGCTCCATAAACAAACCAACAAGCATGGACGCGATGTTGCAGCGAGTAGCAGAAAGTGATTCCCATTTTAAAAGCCAACAAATAGGAGAACCAGACTTAACCCTAGAAGAAAAGAAACAAATAGCCAGTGAAATTCTACAAAAAAATCCATCTTTATTCCTTTACAGATTCGGTAAACACCTCACAAAACCCGACTTAACGCACTTTGAACAGTTTCGTTCCGACTACGATGTCGATTTCTACTTAAAACAACTAGCCGTAAACACAAAACAAAACAAAATAACTGTAAAAAACAGACGATACGAAGCCTTAAAAGAACTGATAGAAAAAGGCGAATATTTCAGTGACTCGGCGATGAAAAACAGAAATCCGCTTTTATTCGAGCAAATGATCGGTCAATACATGACAGAAGACGAAAGAGAATCGATGGAAGTGATTGACAAAACAGATTTAAAGTAAGGAAAATACTTTATAAAATCGTATAAATAATTCTGATAGATTACGACGATGTTGTTTATTTTTAGATTCAGTACTATTTTGATGGCTCATATCGATCGAGACGCGGTGAATAACCGGAGGAAAAGACAAGAATGCGAAGAAGATGGAATGCTCGAAGAAAGCGACAGTGACGATGAAGATGATGTTAATTATTTTGACGCTAAACCCGCGGAAACGATATCCGACGTCGAGAAACAACAACTGAGAGAGGAATTCGTGTCGCACATGCATCATAGTTTTCTTAATGGCGACGATAAAGAGTTTGAATACACGTAAAGTTGATTTTTTTAAGTGAAAATACCGAGATTTATATCGATTTTTTTGTATTTTTAGTGAAGTTGACGAGAATGACGTTTATGATAGGTGCGAAGACATTTACGAAGATAAATATTTCGATTCCGAAGAACCGGAAACAGTAGAAATGGAGTAATTACGTTGATTTTTTATAATTTTATCTCATTTTTTTGTAAATATGAAAATTTATCACTCAAAACCATTAAAAAAAACAAATTTCGTGTCATTTGAGTTGCCAACTTTTAGGGGTGGGCGGAATCCGGTGCCATCTGGTGTTAAAAATCGTTAAATTCAAGGTTGTTCGAACGATTCATAATTCATGAAAAGCATTGTGTAGTGTGTACATAAAAACGAATAAAGTTCTAAATTAAACGTTTGTTCTCATAACTCCTTTATATTTTATTCATGATCAATTCACTGTGCATGTTTTGTCACAATTTCCTGCTCACTTTTCCAATCAAAAAAAGTAAATAACAACAATAACGTGCGCAGCTGTTTGCGATTGCAACCTCGAGCGAGCTTTTGTTTTATGGAAAAATTCCCGCGTAAACTGCGCGCTGACACATCCAAGTCCTATCCATCCGGTAGGCGTTTTAAGGTTTTAATTCACCAAAAATCAGCAAACATCATCGCTAAAAGTAAGCAAAAAACATTTCTTCCACTACATAGCCACCCAATCTACCACCAATCGCGATTTTTCACCGAATAAAACCCAATTTTAATAGAAAAAAAAAATATTTCACGATCGTTTACGTAACAATTTTTTCCCTCCTTTTATGAGAAATATATAAAAAAAAAATAAACTCAACCTTTCCATTTGAGGAGTGGCGTTGAAAAAGCAGGATCTGAATTTACGAAGGAGGACGGGTTTTCAGTGTTCCAAATCTCGGTGGGCAGCGAGTCCAGCTCTATATATGGTGTTGAAGGCGCCCAGCCATTGACCGAACGAACGAACGTACGAGCGCGATTAGGTTGGGCTGCGCGGCACGTACAACGCCTCTCTCGCTCTCGTATCGACGAATTTTTCTCATTTCATATTTTCAGTCCATTTCTGAGAGGTGAAACGAAGCACAATGGCAGAAGTAATTACTCCACGATCTGAAGATCACGATGCTGATCAGAATGGATTTAAAAACGGACAAGTATGGAAGGATTTTTTCATTCTATTTTGGTTTTATTGATTTATTTTGTTTTTTTTGTTTTTGTTTTTGTGATGGGGTAGGTAAAAATGGATCCGTTGACTCCTCGTTCGTCGCTTGAAGGGTTATGGCAATCTGAATCTCCGGATGCTTGGAATGGGAATCGTAGTCAGCGACGTCATTACAATAATTTTAACAAGAGCACGGCTTTTGATTTTCTCAAAGGACCCAGCGATGAAGAAAAGGCTGAAGAACGGAAAATTATACAAGAAAAAATGGCAGAAAAACAGGAACAGGAGGATGAAAACGGGGCAGAGAAGGGTAACAAGCAAAAACGCCACTTTGTTGACAGAAGTAAGTGGGAATCTGTTATGTAATGCGATTTTATTGACCATAAAATTTTTTTTACTCTTACAGACCGCAGTTCTTTCGATTTGTAAGAACACGTCGAGTTTTGCCTATTTTGTTTTTTTTATTGTTTTTATTTTTATTTGTAATAAGCATGTAATAGTCGAGAATAAAAGTTTCAAAACAGTTTTATCTTATCAAAAGTTTTATTTTTTTAGTACTAATATTGTAAATTGTAATCAACTGACTGATCATACATAAACCTGCATAACAGGTTTTTTTTCGAATTTAGTTCTATAAATCCTCACTACACGGTGGTGGCGCTAGTCCAGATGGAGAAAAACAAAGATGGCGTTTTATTTGACATTTAAAAAAACGAAATGAAATGTCACAAATGACCTCGTAACTCCATAATTGTATTTAATTTGGACGTGTTTGATTCTTTTATATAATCTCGTTATTCTTCGATTTAAATATCACGCGATGAAAGTGAAAATAAATAGTAAGTAAAAAATTTAAATCGAAAAAATTAAATTTTCGTGCATAAAATCTAAAATAACCTAAAAATAAAATATTCTAATTCACAGCTTGGGGTGGAATTGCAACTTGGAGATGGATAGCAAACGATGACAGTTGTGGAATTTGCAGAATGCCGTTTGATGCTTGTTGCCCCGATTGCAAAGTGCCTGGCGACGATTGCCCGCTCGGTATATAAACATAAACATTAATTTATTCATTAATTTATAGCTAACACTTTTAACATGACCTCTCTAATTACCAGCCCTGATTTTAATCGATTTAAATTTTTTAAAACCATTTTTTTCATTTTTTATTTCAGTTTGGGGCCAATGCTCCCATTGCTTCCACATTCATTGCATCATGAAATGGTTAAATTCACAGCAAGTTCATCAACAGTGTCCCATGTGTCGACAAGAATGGAAATTTAAGGAATAATTTATGTACAAATTTAATAAAATAAACAAAAAATGAGATTTTTTTCATTCATTTTGTTGCCATTATTTTTATAAATAATAAAACTGTCACAAGGTGTCACTTTATTCTTTCATTGAGATTGAAACATGTCTTCTTCAGAGGAAACGACTTGTGTGCATCGTTTAACTAATAGTGAAATTCAAAGATATAGCAGGCAATTGATCCTTCCAGAGATTGGAGCAAATGGTAACTCGGTTTTTGAATGAATGCCAGTCACGTTTTTACATAATCTTTTTCATTTCTAGGTCAAATGAAATTAAAACATGCTTCAGTTCTAATAGTGGGCGCTGGAGGATTAGGATGTCCTGTTGCCATTTATTTGGCCTCTGCTGGTGTTGGTAATAAAATGAATTTTAGATGAAATGGTTAAGGAAATAAAGAAGTTTATTCACTAAATTAAATTTTCAGGGAGACTCGGGATCGTTGACTACGACATGGTCGAAGAGACAAATCTGCATCGACAAATCGGTCACAGAGAATCAGAAATCGGTGTTTTTAAAACTCAGTCGTTGTGTGACACTATAAAGGAGTAAATATTGATATAGGCGTTTAATTATCGACATAAATTATTTAATCCATAATCGTTAAATGATAAAATCAGGTTAAATTCGAACATCACGTGTCTACAATTCGCATGCCAATTGAGTAGTAACAACGCCCTGTCAATTATAAGTCAATATCCTTTGAATATGTCTTTCGTTTTTGACCTTCTGTTAAAAACTAAAAATATTTTTCTTAATTCAATTTAACATTTGGCGTCGTTGTGGATGCAACAGATAATGTTGCTACTAGATATCTCTTGAACGATGCTTGTGTGCTGTCCGACCGACCGCTGGTTTCTGGAAGTGCATTGAGATTCGAGGGACAGGTAATCTGAATCGGAGTGTCTATTTTCACTGAAAACTTTTCTGTGAATTGATTTTTGACCAATTGTAGTCATTTCGTACATCATTTCAACCGATTTTCGTTGATTAATCAACCGATTGGTCGAATAAATGGGTATATGAAACCATTTCCTACATGTCGTGCCGTCTGTATTATGTAAATTGTCTTCCGTAAGAAAGAAGATTTCGAGAATTGTTTTGAATGGTTCCGTGTTTCCTGTTTAGAGAATTCAGAGTTTGACCGCAACAAATGATGGGTCTGTGTGTTTAGATGCAAGAAATGACCCATTTATTTGGAAATTTATTGAAAAATAGTTGAAATGGTTGAAATGACGTGTGAGATGAAGAAAATCAGTTAAAATGTTTTCACTGATTTTTTTGGTTCTACTACATTAAAACTAAAATTATAATGAAATTTTTTTAATATAATAATATTTTGTTATTAGTTGACGGTGTATAATTACAACGGTGGGCCGTGTTATCGATGTTTGTTTCCGAAACCGCCACCTCCAGAAAGTGTGACGAATTGTTCCGATGGAGGAGTTCTTGGCCCAAGTATTTGATTTTTTTTTTTTCAAATTTAATTTAAATTTTTTTTTTTAATTTTTAATTATTTTTGTAGTTCCAGGGATTATTGGTTGTCTACAGAGTTTAGAAGTCATAAAACTAATCGTTGGAATGGAAGGTAAACTGGTTTAAATGAAATGAAATATTGAGTGACATACATCAGTTGCTGAATTAATCTGTGCCTAGTCTCTTATAGTCAGAAGTTATTCATATTCGATGGATTAAGCGGACAAACCAGACTTGTTAAATTAAGACCGAGACAGGAATCTTGTAGTGTCTGTGGTGATAATCCTACAATTACCGAACTCATCGACTATGAACAGTTTTGCGGAGCGGCAGCTATGGATAAAGTATTAAAAATGAAATTTTTACCTTTTTATTTACAGTGGAACCCATTTACAACGGCCTCGGTTATAACGTTGCTTTTTATTTTCCCTGGCCGAAGCTCTACTAAAATTATCCGGTTATAACGTCAACCCGCTTATAACGGCCTAAAATTTCTGTCCCTTCAAGCGCCGGAACTCGCTTATAATGTCAAAACGACAAAATATAAGAGAAGAAAAAAGAGGCGCACAAAACCGAGGGGTCCGACATTCACGAAAATCTCGTCGATAGGGTTCAAAAACCCCATGTAAATCCCAAACCTCTAACGATAAAATCTCTTAAAATTCCTTAAAATCTTTCAAAATTCTAGAAATCTTTCAAAACCTAAACAAAATCATTCAAAATTTTAACAACAAAAAAAATGTTGTTGACGAAAAATTCGATTTGCATCCTCTTA
>JAQFZO010003192.1:0-10444 GCA_034695885.1 Geophilus flavus | reverse complement strand
CCAACACATAACATATAACATACAACATTGAATAAACATTGAATGAACATTTGAACAATGTTAAAGGTTAAAAAAAAATGACATTAGCAATGTTTTTTCAACATTAAATGTTGAAAAAAAAACAAAAATTCAACGTTGTTTTAATATAGTCGTGTTATCTGGGAACGTGGGTTCTTATGCAGAAAATCTTTTTTGCCTAAACTAAATATTTTCTCGAGGCTCTAAATTTTATTTTTAAAGTTCTGCCTAAGCTATAGGCATTTATTTGTGTTTAAAGTTTAAATATTTTGACTGCTATATTTGTCCTGATTAAATTGCAGTAAAAATTCATTAAAAACCAATAGACGGTTTGCACATTTTGTAATGAAAAGCAAATACGAAACGAAATTGATAAAAATTTCCTGAAATTATTATAAAATTTTCCGTTTGCTTTGCTGACTGATGGGCCAAGATGCAAATCTAAATTTCTAACGAGAACGGCAAATTTACCTAACATCTGGGTTGCACTAAAACGAGATAAAGCCAATAGTAATGCTGTTTGCACGTATGTTAGATAGGGGCATTCACACGGAATTATTCGAATTTAACTAAACCCACCTTAATTTAATCCTATGAATTATGTAGAACAAGTTTTTGCATCTATTTTAACATTCTTAGATATTCTTGAATAAAATGCTTAACAGTTGAAAAAAATATTTTTAGATACATTTTCTAACAATTCAATGCATTTAAAATTTAGTTTGTTATAAATGACTAACTTTGAGGCAATTATTTAGTAAAGTTCAATTTTTTAACTCATCATAACAGGTAGCCACCTAACCAGGTTATAAGTGTGTAAATTTTAGACTATTTTTACTGCTAAATTAAGTATCTAATGTTTTTTTAGTCACTTAGATTTAAAGTGAAGGTTCTAATAAGTCATAAACCCAGATTTTTTAATTTTTCTAACACCCAAATTCAAAAAAAAAAATTTTTTTATGATTATACATGTTCAAACTCAGGTTTTTCGTTCAAAAATGGTGAGTTTTTCAGGCCCTAAACCGTCAATTTTTATATTTATAAGCCCCCATGAATTTTTAACAAACAACTCCCATTCATTTTGTCTTAAAACATTTTCTTACCCAAGGGGAAATTATCAAAGCACGCAATGATGCTGTCCACCATCCGTCGCAGTTTCTCTTCATCCGTATCCTCTGCTACTCCGTGAAGCCGAACCACTAAAGCATCTTGAAGGAATCCAGTGACGGATTCATGAATTTCAACGGGGGATCCTTGAAGAGCACTATAATTACAAATAAAAAGCTTAACTTAAAAACTCCACATAACTAAATCCATACATTATTAACACAACTTTTAAAACAAAATAGCCCGGTTAAAAGTACAGCTAAAAATAATTTTTTAATAAAAACACTACACTTGCATTTTCGTATAAACGGAAACGACTCTATTACTCTCCATAATTACATAAGTAGTAATTGAGCTGACTCTTGTATGTTGTTGCTGAATGGCTGCTCTGGAGAATTAAAACCACAAAAGTCATGACTTTGGGGATAAGAGAAAACTAGTAGGGGGTATAATGGCCGGATGCTTTTACCCTCCTACTTGTACTTTTACCTCACCTCCCCACATCTCTCTTTCATACACACTCGCAACACACCCACACAAATAGGATCTACAGACCAAAATGGAGAAAAAAAAAAAAACTTTTCCCCTCTTTGTCATTTCTCTTGATGGTTTTCCGACATGTCAGATGAGAAGAAAAAGATTTTTCCAAAAAAATATATATACTGTACAGAAAAAAAAAAAGATAAGACATTTCCTGGATCTATATCGAGACGAGTCACATTTGGATATGCAAGGGCAAAGATGCACGAGGGGCATCTCAATATTTTTCCCTTTTAAAGCCATCCTAATTAGCAGAAAGGCGATGACCCCATCACCAAGGATCATTTATAAACATTTATAGCAACTATAAAACCAGGATCTGTTTAAAGTGTCCAGTAAAACCCTTACCATAAAATCAATAGTTTTAATTACAGCTGAGGGCTGAAAATCCCTTTTCTTCTTTACAAATGTTTCACCAAGGGCTCGTTTCCAACTACAGCAGTTGTCTGGGCTAATTTCGGGGTGGAGAAAAGACACTTTTTATGTTGCAATCTATGAGCATAGTTTTGTCCATAGAGAACCATAATTTTTTTTCCCTTCTCTTCTCTTCATCTCATCTCCTTGCCGCGAAATCTTTGCCGTAATGAGTATTCATATAAGTAAGACATTCAAGTAGGTCACTGCAGGAGTTCTTTAATATCACAAACCGCGTTCGTTGCACCCCGACACGACTTCCGGTTATTTGTTCATCGGTGCCAAGAAAAGTATATCACATAGCAACAAACTGCGAGGAATATTTTTATTTTTTTTTATACTACGGAAGGCCGACATAACACTGCTGCTGAAGCTGATGACTGAGCCAATAAGCGAAAAGGGCCGAGAAAAGGCGATAAAAATGAAATTAGTTCCTTTCTTTATGTCTTTGATCAGTGTCAGATATACCTAGTGGCAAAAACAACCTCTCCCCAAAAAAAAAAAGTCGGGTGGGTGGGTGAATAATTTATGGGTACTCATCTGTGACCTGCAAAAGCGTGTAAACAAGCTTTTTGTCTCTATCAAGGAGAAAGAAATTGAATTTAAGTTTGTTGGAAGTCGGAATTAGGCGAGTAATCAAAAGTTGGAATTTCAATCAGCAATTAAAGAGGGCTGGCGCCTTTTCTTTTAAAGGAGATTCAGATTTTTTTTTATTTTCCTAATTCGAAACGTTTAAAAAATCGGTTCAAAGTGGCGCTATAAATTGTCAAGAATGCATCCGACTAAGCACTTTTGCGTCTCTTTTTCTTTGATAAAGTCAACATCTGTCGCCATCCACATCCCTTCAGCGAGCGAGCAAAAGTTAGCACTCGCTGCTGCTCTGCACTCGAAGGCTTTTGCTTTATCACGCCAAATAAATCACGGGGAAGCAAGTCGAAAACGTCTACTTTAAAACTCGTTGTGTATATATACGACATATATACATACACACACAAATCAGACATCAATAACCAATGCAGAAAAATGAAACGATGCAAAAATGTGCAAACACCCGATTGGATGTTGGTTTTTCCAGTAATTTTGGAGAATTGCTATAGAGGAGAACAAAAGTAGCCCTTTCATCCGGTCGTCGTGGCAACCATTTTCACGCCAATAAATCACAGTGCAAATGGTAGCGCAGGATGTTTGTGCTCTCTCCGGACTTAAAGCAAAGAGGCAACGGGTGAAGCAGACAGTTGGCGCCAGCAACCCCTTTCTCATTTTGCAAAACGAGGGGTATAGCGCATAGCGAACGAAGCCTCCTTCCTCTGTTTTCCCTTTTCCAACAAAACTGTTAAGACCATCTGATAAGTTTCTTATTCGAGGCGGTTGGCGAAGAATTAAGCAGCTACCATCTGCGTTGCCAGAGACACAATTATCGAGAAGAGACGACTTTACTTTAGTGTAACAAATTACCTCCAGCTTCCTCTCATTCACACATGAAATTGAATTGGATGCACGACACAAACTAGTGCTGGCAGCAGCCACTTTGCTAATTGAACTAAAGAAATGCTACGATTTAACTTCAGATTTCACCTCATACCGAGTTTCCAACATCTGCTTCGTGGAGCAGATAAAACGAACATCGATATACCAAACAACAAACTGCGATGACTAAGGAAAAAGAGAGACAGAGAAAGAGAAAGAGAACAACAACATTCCCTCATCTGTCCGCTATCAAGCCCAGATGAATTTTTTTTATTACTAACCCCCAGAAATAACTCAATTTCTATTGCTCTATGATATCATATTCATATTGGGTTTTCCCACATATCCATTTGGTCGATGGCAGCAGTCGAGACCTTGTGACGTTAAATGCTTTATCGCACAAACGTCTGTGCGAATTAAGCTGCTCGATGTCATATTAATGTGACGTCGAGCAATCTAGCGTAATTCAAAGTGTTATGGTTGTGGGAATTTCTACATTTTTATTATTCACACCTAACCAAATCACTGAAACAAGGTTTCCCATATAAAAAAGTCATATAATGCATGTATACTAAGTTCAAAGTTGTCATATTTAATGTATGTTGACTTGTTGACGATACATTAATGGGAAAGAAGCCTTGACTTGCACTTGCTAATAATTAAAACCAAATTTTGTCCTTTGAAGTGTCACATAGTTTTGACATGTTGTCTTTGCCTGGAGAATGAGCCATGTGTGGAAAAGAAGGGCAATTAGGGTTTCTCAAATACCGAATAGTACTTTTGTGAAAACAGGTATTCGGTATTATTATTTAAAAATAATATGAAAATCATATAATTTTTAAAAATTGAGTGGTTTTGGGTGAGTGTTGAGTGGGTTTGGAGTACGTAGTTATGAAAGGTTTTGTGGCTAAAATCGAATCAAAAATGTCAAAAAACCACCCAAAACCAACGAAAATCGTCCAAAATCACTCAAAATTTTAACAAAACCACCCCAAAACACCTAAATCAAAAACCAGTATCAGTAAATTCACTATCATAAGGAAATATACAGGACGTGTATGTATGATTGCTATTTTCCAAGCGTATGGCCAATATGTAATTAATGCACCAACATCATGATTACAATACATGTTTTTTCTCTATGGGTTTTGGTGTTACATTCTATTTTCGTTTTATGTTGGCAATGAATGACGAGTGGTGTTTCAGAGACGTAGAAAAGTGCAAGAATGCTGAGAAGAGACAAATCATCCGGAATTAATGGCATGGAAAGAAAAAAAGCCTTATCAGAAAGGGCTCATCCTGTCATTGAATGGTGAGATGAAACAAATGCAGAGTAAGGAAAACCATCCCCTCCAATACGTACACCCCACATCTTTTTCATCCCTGATAGGACATTGAAACAAATCTTCCTTAAGATTATAGCCAACGTTTGTGTGTGTCTGTGTGCGTGTGTATGGAGATAAAGTATCCCACGTGGCAGTTCAGTTGTTCTGTTCTGTTTTTAGCACTTTAAATATTTCTGCAATTTGTAAATCATCTCGTATTTCTCTAATTTTCCTTGCTCTCTTAACTTTGTGCACAAACCTCATTTTTTGTGTTAATTACTCACGTTGAGTTTTATTTTAATCAATGTCAAATGAGTGCCTTTCTTATAATGAGAATTAATGACAAGGCCAGGAATGGCACTCTTTAAAAATTGCATAGATAATTGCATTGAGGGAAAAAAAAAAACCTCAAAAATGAGTCTGCTTTTGCCTCTTTGCCAATAGCATGTGAGGCAACAGGGAAAATCGATGTCGACCCTAACAATCTTAATGTATAAGTGAATGTCTATTAAAAAAAATTTTTTTTTTAAAAAAAATAATGAGATGGGCATAACTTTGGGAAGTTTGGAAAATCAAAAATTTATACATCTGAAAAAAACTTTTCCAAAATTTATAATGAGAAACAAATAGACATTGCCGTAGGTCATCGAGTCATTGCTAACTATTATTCAATTGTTAACAGCAAGTCCAATATTTGGGTTCAAGTGTATAAATGTTTGTATTGCATAAATTTCCAATCAGCTGTATGTACTAGCTTTGGAGCTTTGCAGAGAAGTCATTGCCATTGAACGAAGGCGCGAGAAAAAAGGGGTAGCAAAAAAAACTCTAGTTGAAAGAAAAAAAAACTGGTGGCAAAACGGAAGGGAAAGTCATTGGACAAGGACAACCAAAACAAAGTGAAAAGAAAAAAAACCCATGATCACATGAAACTTGTTAAACGTAGAGACGACAATAGAATAATTGATTCTAGTGATTTAAAATATTTTTTTGTATTTACTTTTCAAAATCCACTTAACAAAAGAATAAAAATGTTGACAAGAAATTGAAAAGAGCGAGAAAAAAGGGTAAAAGTTGTAGGAAAAGGCGAAAGATGGGATTGACTCGCGTGGAAAGCCTATTAGCCGAAGACAGACTTGTTCCAATTGGATTACATCAATAAAATAGTATTAAAACGTACGCCTCGTCTTGCCAGAGGTGACAGTGAATGATTCTAAGGATAGAACTGCAAAGCAAAGACACAAGACGATGGAAGAAGATGAAGAGAAGAGAAGGGAAAGAAAAAAAATCAAAGGGTTCATACTTCGATGCTCTTCATTCAGTTGATGGGAAAGAGAGAGAAAGAGAGAGACTGAGGCTTATGATAAAAGACAGGGAAGAAGAATACGGGATAACGACTGCCAAGACACATGAAACGGGCAAAAGGTCGCGTATGTGAGGGTTAGTCATCAAACAGAAACAGGGAAAAATTTGCTGCGTCACAGTTCGGTCTTCCATATACGCGAGATGATGATCCGACACATCTGTCTCGAAACAGTGCAATGCAATGATGGTGGAATCCACGAAGAAACAACACAAGAGAAAGAAAGAAAGAAACGAAGAATGACTCCCATCATTCAATAAAATAAAAAAAAATAAAAAATACAAGTTTCTATTCCTTAAATAGATGACCTGTGTTTTGTTTGATAGTATGGGTACTTTATTTTCTATTCTAGGAAAGAGAATGGGAGTTTGTGTGATAGATAAGGTCGAGTGAAGTTTCACTTAATAACTGTTCTATGACACTCGAAAGGTTGTAACGTGGACAATAAATCACGCGTTACACAACTCGTTGTAATTCCACGTTTAGAAAAATGAGGGGGAAAAATAAAACGGCGGGTCGTTAAACAAGAAATTAGTGGCTACAAAATATCAGTTTAATAAAAGTTTTAAGGAGGTTCGGCAGCTAAGTGGTACTAGGAGTAGCAAAAGAGTGATGCTTAAGCGGTTAAATGGCCGCTTTAAATAACTATGAAACACCGAAAGCTCTTCGCACAAGGTGTTTAAAGCACCTTGCTTTTGCCAGTGCGGGTGCGGTGGTGCAACCGAGGTTTTAGATTGCCCCGCGCCGCACAGTTGGTATGCAGATCATGCAGGGACTACTACGGTGCTCTACTTGCTAACGCGCAATCTTACAAGAGTAAAGGGCTAATGACAAAATGTGCAAGTCAGGCAAAACAAAGCGCGCGCCTAATAGGGACGTCTGTTACATTAGCTGATAGCAAGTGCCAGTAAAAAGAGCAAAAGACCGACCACGCCTTGACCGCAACTGGAACCTTTTAATGAAACCATACACTTAATGCCGTCTTTCATATTCCTTCCTTTTCCCCGAATGATGTTGACTCGTGAGTTTTATAACTTTCAAGTTTCAACAACTCGGGGTATTTTTACAAGCGATGCAGTGTTTTAGACATTTAGTAAAGTTGACGTTGCGAATAAAAAGAGAAAAAGGGAAAAGTATGAGAAGTTCGTAAGCCTTTCAAAGTATCGAGATCAGTCGGAAAAAGCCAATGGCTCGGCGTTTTATCTGTTCTGTCTGTATAGGAAGACGGCAGGCAGTGTGTTTGGTGCATTCCCCTCTGTGCACAGTGGGGAACAAGGGAAAGGAAGCTACCAGATAAATTGCTGGCGCATGCAAACTTTACTCGGAAGTTGGAAATAAAGACGATGTCGTCGGTATAAACAAACTAGCTAGTCGATAGTTAGGCGTATTCCTGTATTCCTGTATACCTCGTATCAAAATACTTCATAAAAGGTATTTTATGGTTAGTTTATACCTTTTTTATCTTTCTTTCATTTATACCAAGTGAATATACCTTCTTAGACCTTTTTAATAACTATTATACCTCGTAAAAGTTACTTCATGGTTAATTCACACCTATTCATAGCATATCTTCCTCCTGAAAATTTCATTTACTACATTTTTAAGTACGTATATCTATTTTCATTGAGGTAGATTTGTAACATTTAAACCTTTCTATACCTTTCATCTTTTTACAGTGTGCATTTTTCTTTGTAAGCGCGTGCTGATGATAAAAATAAAAAATTTACAATTTCAAGCAAAATTAATGATTTGCTCCCTCAGAGTAATAAAATATTGTAGTTATTTCCTTATAGGTAGGTGTGAGGCCCTTTTATTCTCCTGTGCCCCATGCAATCATCTCATTCCATCAGCAGCGATATAATTAAGACTCATTGTTCCCATAGCACTAGCAGTATGTGGATGGGATGTGTTAATGGAGTGAATATATATAAGAGAAGAAGGCTTTAAAACGTGTGAATACTCCTTTTTTAATTCCTACACCCTACTCTCCTTAGAAAACACAATAGCTTCCAATTTTTGACCATAATTTCTTTTTTAAGTGTCTTGTCCTTCCCTCCTTTTTCCCATTAACTCTGTAATCGAATTGGGGCTTGTGATGACTCATTTAGAAACAAAACATCACCTGAATTAATGTCCTAAATGGGTCCTGACCCACACCACCACCCAAAAAAAAAATCTCTTAAGACTTTTTTTTGCTCCCCTGTTTCATCCAATAAAAAAAGAGCATTGACTGATTGATCAAACCCTACAATAGTTATGGCCTTACAGGTTTTTCAAGGCGCTTCTCAAATATATATATATAGGGATGGCAAGCAATCGTCTGTCTGTCTATATGGCGAGAAAACTGCTGACCTTCTTCTTGTTTTTTCCCCCTCTTCGCACAGTGTGTCATTTCTTGTGTCACTCGAAAAAGGAATGCATGGGCAAACTCTTTATTGCACGTCAGGCTGTCACATAAATGCCACCATAAAGACACATGCATATCTGGTGCCACGGCATCGGCCGGTCACATTGAACCACTAAACCACACTCGTACTTGACGGCAATCTCCATCATTGAATACTTTCAAATATTCATTATATATTTTTTTAAAAATATTTAAATGTTTAATTCGGAGATAAAAATATAAAAGGGTCGTAATTCAGGTGTTTAAAGGGTAACGAATGGTTGATTTGAAATGGGGAAAGTTTTAATCGCAATCGACGTGCGAAAAGTGCAGTTAAATTCGATCAATTAACGGGGCAATAATTAGGGAAATGAAATTTTTCATCTTCGACTTGTGTGTTCCATCAAGCGGCGGCGTCGAGCTCGGCTTTATCAATACGAGCCCATTGCGAATAGTGTTGGCGGGATTGTGTTTAATTTGATTTGCAAGTCCATTCTGCAAGCAGTCAACGATTAAGCGCGCATAGCTCGCAATCAAGGCTTCAAATGTTGCAAATTGGTGCGGTATATTCCCCATTTGAATCGCATGATGAGCGCAGTTTATACAAATTCAATCAGCATTCTCGTATAAGCTCTTAGTTTTGCCAAACATGTCTCGTTGATTGCACAAGAGTCGAACCAATACTCAAATTTAATTGTATGCCGTGTGACTCGGCGATTGCAATTGCTAACGACTCAAATCCGCCGATATTCGATTTTACCAAATCTCCTGCAATGCACGTCACATCCAAATACGCACCAATTTATCAACATCAACGTTTCATTCATCCACAACAATAAAAATAAAAATAGAAATAAAAAATAAAACAAAACCAAAACATTACTTAATGGGTGGTATGAATAAAAAGGAACAAATGCTCTGAATTGTAAGATTAAAAATTTAAAAAAAAACGGTTTTGCTACGACAGCAAAGGTTTTTCTTCCGTTTTAAGCATTATTTGCTTAAAATTGAAGTGAATACCGTACTTACAAGTTTAAAGAAGTTCCATGTTTGAAGCAAATGCTCCAATTTTTTGGTAGTTCCAAAGAATTGAACCATTTGCTACAAAATTGTCGATTAAATTACTATTTTTCATAAGCATTTACTTCAATTTTAAGCAAATGCTATCAAAAAAGAAGCAAAAACTTCGCTACAGTAGCAAATGATAATTTTTAATAGACGAAAAACCATTTCCTTAAAATTTTTATTCATAATTTTGGAGCATTTGTTCCTTTTTATTCATACCATTCATAACACAAAAAAATTTAAAAAATCGACCAAACTCACCTTTTTAACAAAACATCATTTTGGATTAAAAAAAAACTAAAAATTTTCCAAACATTTTTCTGATTTTGGACTTCAGGACTTTTAAAAAAAATTTACCAAAAAATTTTCTTGTTTTGTATTCCAAGTATTTTATAAAAATCAAATTCAACTTCTAGTAGAAAAAAAATTCCTGCCATTTAATTCGTAATTGCCTTTTCCCTTATTTTTTTAACATAAAATGTTCAATATGATACGTCTGTGCTTGCAGGGCATACAAGATGAATCAAGAGAGTTTAAGTTATCATAATAAAAATTAAAATTGAATCTTTAACTTTTCTATTACCGAGATAAAACTCATTAAATTGGCATCCACTCAGAACTGTGTGCATACATACCCAACTAACGTAACCGTATATTAGAATTTTTAAAAGAAAAAGGATCTCATTAGTGAAATGAGATCCCAACCCCACCTCCCTCTCCACCAAAAAAAAAAAAAAAAAGAAAAAAAAAAAAGCATCCAGT
>JAQFZO010003191.1:0-10445 GCA_034695885.1 Geophilus flavus | reverse complement strand
TAGTGAAAGGGATGTTACTTTTGAAATTCCTTCTGGGGAATGGATGATTTTGTGTAGTTTTGATATTTGAGGAATTGTGCTGGAATATGGTAATTTAAATTCTTAAATGATTTGGGATGTAATTTTTTTTATAATTTTCTGGGAAGTACATGATCAACAGTAGTATTTAGTAGATTGATGAACTCGAATTTTTGAAGTGGTATATGATATTTTCATGCAAAGTGTTAATTAATTATTGTTGGTATGTGTTGAGTTCATGGAAGATCTTCCATGACAGATGTAAATGAAACTATGAAAGTCAAACATTCCAAATATTTTTAGTGTATACAGTATGTTTGAAAATCACAACAGATGTAGCAGTAAAACTAGTTGAGTTAATCAAGCTGGTTAATCAGTATACTACTGTATAGTGGTTGACGGGATATTCTCAAACAGTTTGGTCACAGCTTAGTATGAAGACCAAACTGGAAAATATGCAATAAAAAGTTTAGTTGACTGAGTGACAAGGTGCAACTGAGTAGTTCAACTTTCTACACTAGGGACAAAGACCATGTTACTTTGTTACCATGTCTCTTCTCCTTACAAGCAGCAGGGAATAGTATAACTACCAACACTGGGAAAAAATATGATTACAAAAATTCCAGTTTAAATCAATGCCAAATGTTATACCTAAAACATTAAATTTTCAATTGTACAGTTGTAAAATATGTTTTCCCATTGACTTAAAGCAATTCTTCTGTCACATCACTTTTACAACATGTTAAAAAGTGTTGTAAAGTCTTGTATATTGAACTTTTACATTAATTTTTCTCCAGAACAACACTCTTAAAATTTTTTACACTTTTTGTTCTAATTTGAATACCATACCTCTAAGTGTAAGATGACACATATTCAGCCAATTTGGGATCATTTTTCACATAAAGGTGTTCAAATTGGACAAAAAGTGTAACAAATTTTAAGAGGGAAGGAACAGATACAGCCAATACTTATCTACTCGTACTGCAAGTGATAGTGCTTGCAACCCTGCAAGTCGTAAATTCATCACTTATTTACATTAAGAGAGAAGTTTATTTATCTATGTATACAAGGCCACAATGGCCAAACAAATTATGTAATGAATTATTTTTCTATTATTTGTAAACTGTTGTAGTAGATTAAATTTGATATGTTTAAACAAATAATTTGTGTAAAATCATATATCTTGTTAACACCAATCAAGGAACTTTTAAAATTTACAGTACTGAAATATAGAAATGAGCTAATTTTTATATCAAATTGTTTAATGACAGATTTTTAGCAGAAACAAACATAATTTTAAATGTTCCTATACGATGTATTAATAATAAAACAATTTGAATGATTAATTTGCCATCTTATTGCAATAATTTATTCTTCTTATTTAGCATACGGTACAAGATCAGTTTAATCTAATCATTTCAGGTCTAACAAACCGAACACTCTTGACTGCCTCTCTTTTCCCTTTATTGTTTTTTCCCGTGCTAAAATCGATTTCAGTAATTTTAAGTTCTGCATGACTTCCTTTCACACCTTCAAAATTTCCTTCGGCTTTGTAAACTAGACCGAGCCCCCATGAATCTGTTTCAAATCGAGATGTGTTCATGCTAGCAACAGAATTAAAGTGTAAATTATGCCATGTTCCTGTTATGTCTGATTTAATCGGGCCATGAGACCACCACGCAACGTCTCCACGAAGTGTGATGTCAGCAGTCCATGGAACCTACACAGCAAAAACAAAAAGAAATTGAAGAAATGCATTTTCCACCAGAACAGCAATTGACCATTACTGATTAAAACCAACTAGAGATCACCTGACTGATTTAATGTCACATTAAAATCACTAAGGATCATGCTCAATTTTTGTAAATAAAAAGAATTTACTTCATTTTTGGTGATTATGTAATTCACCATTCAAACATTGAAAGGATTATTCACATGATTGATTAATTTTCATGTCATATTCAACAAAAAATAATGTGCGCACTACATATTGTACACATATGGTTACATAATGAAATCATCATGTTGACTGAAGCAAGTACAAGTTGAAAATGAGAGATTTCAAATTTCACCACTAGGGTTGGAACTGTCATAACTCATATTGCATCAACATGTTAGTTCCATCCTCTAAGTAGTGATATTGTGATATTCGCGATTTTTAGAGTAAACATTTTTAATTAATCACCCTGCCTACTGTAAATTTACTCCATTTTGATAATTAGGGATTACACATTAACAGGGTGTTAGCGATTATTTAGAACCCAATTTCCAAAAACCAAATAAGGAAATGAGATTTTGTGATTACGTACCGTAAGTATGTCATTACAGAGCAAAAATTAAAATCGAGTTATTCCAATGTATGAATTTATCTGCCCAATTAGAGGCGATACATGGAATTGATCATAGTTTAACCTAATTCCACATCTGGCTGCCAAACTTCCGGTTACTGTATACTACGGTACGTGATGATTTAGTGTGCATTTGGTTTTAGGGAATTTTATTCCCAAAAAATTGCTAACTCCTAATATTTCCCATCAAGGTTCCAACTTGACTTACTTTCATATTCTTTGTGGTGATATACAAATCTGCGATCACTGATTTGCCCGGTGGAATTTTTAGCATGTACTTTGCTAGGTAAGTTTCAATTTCCTCGACATCATTTTTCTTCCCCTTCCCCAGTTCTAAATTAGCATTCATGGAAACATCAACATCTACAATATCAGGTATGCCGGCACTGACCTGTAGAAATGATAAAAAAAAAAAAAATTTTAATATTTCTTCTTTTGCAAGTTATATACTTTTGCAAGTTACTCACAGATAATCCAACACCAACATTGAACTTTGATGACTGTGTCCAAGAATAGCTATTTTTAAATTCGACAGTCCTGGAAAATTCAGCAGATATCGGTAAAGATTGGTTGTTATCATAACGTTGGGTAAACATTAGATTTGGTTTTTCGTCGTCGAAACTCTTGTCATTGAGATATTTGAATTTTTTTACAGTGATATTCACCTTGTGACTGTATAAAATAAAATAAAATAAAATAAATAAAAACAATAATTTTTTTTGCACAAAATTTAAACTTACTGACTGTATTTACGGTCTATATCGTTGCCATGTTCGCCAGTCAAAGAAAACCAATCACATGTGGTTCTACCTTCCGCGGCCCACTTATCTGTGTAAGCTTTGGCAACTTCCATAAAGTCATCAGTGCCGATATCAGCTGTAAATCAAACTGTCAAATATACTTTTTCCCAATCAAACAGTCAAGAAAATAAAATACTTAACCAGTAATTGACAAAGTGTAAAGAACACTGACTGAAATAAAAACATAAAAGGAATTCATGTTCGCTTTAGCAACGGTTCTCAAGTTGACCAAGAATACTAAACCCGCTGGTGTTATATATACTTGATTTGTTGATGATTTTTCAATTTTGATGTGTTGCACTGAAGAAAAAATACTCAAAATACAGTTATTAAAGTCATTAAGTAACATATGAAAAAATTTAATGGTTTTTAATGTATGTCTTTGCAACTCACTCTAATTTTCAGGTTGCCTAAAACATCTGATCGCCATATGCGAGCAATTAAACTGCAATCATCGTTTTTGTATATAACGCCATGGAAGTTGGAGTGTTGTCTTATCTGTTTTTGTTTCAACTGCAGTCAGATATGAAAGTTATTTTCATTTTCTTTGCCTTAGTCGTTGTTTTTACAACAGCACAAAAGGAAGAAGATCGTTGTTAGTATTTCTTTGTTTGAAAATGTTCACATTTGAAAATGTGATCACGTTTTTAAGCTTGTTTTATTTTTGTAGCTGAGATACAAGTAGATGATGTAAAAGTTCTTGCAAGAAAAGTTGCGGATAAGGAAGCTAAAAAACATGGAACCACCGTTAATTTTTTGTCACTCAATGGAACTAATCTTGATCCTGAATACAGACTGTAAGTTTGATTTTTCATTTTGTCTGCTGAAAAGTGATGCAAATTCGCATCATTTTGCTGTTAGATGATGCAAAATGTTATCATTTTGTTGCTAAGTGATGCAAATTGGCGTAATTTTTCTTTAATTTTATTTTCATTTTCTGTTTTTTAAAATATTTATTCAATTTTTTGTGCAGATACAAAATTTATGTTAAAGCGGGTGCGATGAGATATGGGGAGAAGATCGGGAAGGATATTAAAAAACCAAGCACGGTTTACACTCAACATTTCACCAACTCGCAATCTCAAACAGTAAAAGCTGAATTTTCGAGAAAAATTGAAGTGGAAAACTCTTACGCTTGGTCCACCACGAGTAAAGCTAGCTTTGGAATGGAAGTTTCGGTGAGGACAAATTGGCAATTTGTGTGAACACAAACTCAAGGTCGAACATTATATAAGGTCTAGTCATCCGCTCTATTTTTTTAACTACCAATCAGAAAAGGGTGAATTTGTGACATCATACAATGCTATTCCTTTTGGCCTTTTGTGACGTCAAAGAAACCTGACTGAGCTTTTCTTCGTGATGACTATAGACCTTATACTCCATCGGCCTTGCACAAACTCACTTTATCAACCTAAATTCAAGCACATGCTATAGAACGTACGGTACACTCAAGATTGAGCGACTTAACAGGTTTAACCGTCTGGCGAAAACCGGAAGTGTGTTTTGATTGGTTGAAACCAATGACGTCACCACTTCGCCATAGAAGCCCATGCATTTTGGTGTCGATGACGTCATTGGCTCCCACATTGCCTATGGAAATTTAACATGGTAAAAAAACCGGAAGTCGGCCCAACAATTGGACGGTTTAACCTGTTAAGAGTCGCTTAATCTTGCGTACACTCACAGGTCGCATGGTACTTAAAAAACAGCTCATACGTTCTCTAGTAGCAGCAAAATTGCAAAACGTAACTGATGAGGTACACTTTCAGTTTTATGTAATCTGAGCACGCGCAGTTAATTTGTGCCCTCTAGAGTTGGAATTGAAATACGCAACTGAGCTACACTTTTAATTTCTTGCATTCTGTGGATGACTGAACTGAGCTGAGCATGTGCAGTTAATTTGCGCCGTCTCGTGGCAGAATTGTTGATGAGCAAAGAGATGATTGTTGAAATCCAGGTCTTAAATCAGTAAATCACTTATTTATTTCATTTAATCATCTTTTTACCAGGCCTCTGTGGGGTTTCCTGGAATCGCTGATGTGAGCACAACGTTCAGCACAAGCACAGAACTTCAAAACGACAACACGACAGTGAGCAAGGAAAAGGTGACGTACGAAGCAAAGCATGAACTGCAAATTCCAGCTAATAAATCGGTGAAAGCTCAGCTGATTATAACTAAATTGGACAGTAAGGTAAACAAAAATCGAATCTTTTCAGCGATCAAATATCTGGTACTGATAAATTAATTTTTTTATAGCTCGCATGGGAGGCTGATGTTTTTATTACGGGTTCTTACGTCTTTCAAGTTGCGAAAACGTATAGGGAAGATGATTATGAGGGTCAATTAAGACATCATGATATTACCAGAATCACTGAAGAGAGTGATAAGTTCAAACGTTATGGCAAAGGAGTGAAATACGTAGTTCATGGAGTAATGCAAAGCGTGAAGGGAGTCGAAACACGTCTTCTAGTTACTGAATATGATATAGGAACTACAGAATGTCGACCTCGAAAGCAATGTAAAAACCAGAAGGCAATGAAACGAACAATTTATACACCGGAAATGAGAAAATTGTAATTCTGATGTGTACTATGTATGTCAATGTAAAGCAATAAACTGTTGCAATTAACTGCAAGTTAATTATGTCAGTTTTTTTTTCTAAACATAAGGTAAGGGTGAAAAAGAGTCTGGTTCCTCAATATATTTCAAAATCAGTAATAGTTATCAATATAACAATTAATGATGGGTGAAATAGGAAGTTGATGTTGCTGAATCTAATAGTGTCCTCAAATTTGATATTCATGTTCATCTACAAGGTTAGTCATATTCTCGAGAACTGTGATAGATATACAGTACATGCACTGCCTGCAATATGTATCTGGTATCAGTTTCTCCCCATACGTCAGAGAATATGAATGATTCTTGATCCTTGACCCTTGCCAAGGATCATTCATCTTTGCCTATACGTAAGACGAGTCCACATTTTCTGGCATGGTAATGCATTAAAACTCAGATTACGAATTGGTCACACCTTTATACTTGCCCCAGCACCTGTTTGTGACAATGACTTTGTTTCATTTCGTTTGCCACTTTTCTTGGAGTGTACTAAATTTAGTCACATTCCATCTAGGTGTCTTGGTCAGGCTCGTTTGTTGTCGTTAACACTTTTGGTAGAATGTATAGACCTTTCTCTTGTACGGTATTTCGTTTTGTTGAATTGTGTGGATTCAGTACCTACCTAATTAAAATTTAATTTTGCTTGTATTGCTTATTTCTGGATTTTTATTCATACACTGAGTTTCATTTTTAACCTTTTATTTTTTTGACGTTTTCTTTTTGCACAGATTTGACAGATTTTTAGCAGAAACAAACATAATTTTAAATTTGCCTATATGATGTAAAAATAGAACAATTTGGATCATTAATTTGCCATCTTATTGCAATAATTTATTCTTCTTGTTCAACATACAAGATCATTTTAATTTAATCATTTGAGGTGTAACAAACCAAACATTCTTGATTGCCTCTCTTTTTCCTTTTTTCTCATTTTCCAAACAAAAACAGCTTTCCTCAATTTTAAGTTCTGCATGACTTCCTTTCACACCTTCAAAATTTACGTGGGCTTTATAAACTAAGTTGTTCCAAATCCAATCGCGTTTGAATGGAGATATATTTATTTTACCAACTGATTTAAAGTGTATATGATGACTTGCTGTGTATATCCTTTCATATACTCATAAACAGACCAAAATGCAACAAATCCACTAAGTTTGACATCAGCATCCCATGGAACATACACAGCAAAAAAAAATTGAAGTAATGAATTTTCTAGCAGATCAGCACATGACTACAGTATTACTAATTAAGACTAACTATAGAGATCACCAGACTTATTTAATGTCATTAAACTTACCAAGGATCATTCTACATTTTTATAAATAAAAATAATTTTGTAGATTATGTTAGGCTCGAGGAAAATGGAAGAATATCCATGTTATTGAAATCATAGTCACATAAAATGTCCCTTCACATTTTGGCAATGGGTTGTGTCATTTGAAAGTGGGAGAGGAAACTAATTGGCATACGAATGAGAGCACTGAAAAACTTACAAGTTAGTGAAATTAAATAATTAGGGTACCTAAAAATAATCTTTAAGAAAGTTAACTAATATTGAAACATTGCAAAACATCATTTTAGCTCACTGTTTATGTTGTCATATATTTTTTCAATGCACAAATTCTAAAGCCAGTTTGTTCCTTCCCTCACTTTCAAGTGACACAATCACACAATCCACTGCCAAAATGTGAAGAGACATTTTATGGCCATGATTGTACAATTGAACTAATGGGATTTAATCAGTCTTGACCGATGTTTTCTTTGCCTTCTTTGAGATCGTGGGGATAGAAGAGGGAGTGTTCATCTTTATACTTATTTGATTTAACTGCGAGCCCATGTATGTGAGTTGGAAGGTGAGAGTAACAACCAAGTCGAAAAAGGAGTTGAGAAATGAGGTTTTGGATTTTATTAATAAGGTCTCAGGGAAAAGGATTGGATGGGTGTTCTCTAGGATGGGGACGCTGATCTAGCGCGACTTGAATTGGAGCGAACGGGAATCAGGCGAATTTCGCGGTCTTTATGTCGCCCCGATTTCGACTACTGTATTGTAATCGGAGCGACATGATTTGACGCGAATCAGAGATGGAGCGACTTGATTTGGCGCGAATCAGAGATGGAGCGACTTGATTTGGGGCGAAAGTTTAAGGCGCGAATCAGAAATGGAGCGACAAAACTTTTTGCATTACGGAATTGGGGCGACCCGGAATCGGAGCGATAGGGAATTGGGGCGAATCGAAATCCGAGCGAAATAAAAACTGGTAATGCTGTAGAACAGAGGACCGAAAGTGGAATCCAACTTTTACCAACCTTAGTTTTGGTTATGTTAAGTTTCCTGATATGTAATCTAACCTAGCTAAACATAATATTAACGTATTCATAGTAAACTAAGGTTGGTAAAAGTTGGATATCACTTCTGGTCTCCTGTTCTACGCATTACCAGGTATTTGCAATCAATGTTACTGAATTCCGTAGAGGCATAAAGGGGACTTCCGGTTGAGTGGAATTGTTGTGATTTTCAGAGCACTCAGATTTCACCCACAACTCGGTGCTCCTAAAATTTCAGACTTCTAACTAAACCGAAAGTGTCCCATTCCTCCTCCTTCCTGGGTTTTCGTCACAGTTCTGTTGTCGATTCCGAAGGAGCTCTAATGGCACTCCGGTTGAGTTACAACGTTGAAATTTTCAGGGCACTCTGTAATTACGTATATCTCGGTGCTCCTAAAATATTTAACTCCTAACTGAATGGGAAACGCCCCATTCACCCGTGCGAAATCATTGTTAAGACGTTGTTTTGAGGGAAAGCCAGTATCTGTTTCTATTTTTTCGAAACGTTTCGTGTACGCGCCAATTCCCGTCGCTCCATTTCCAGTGCGCGCCAATTCCAGTCGCTCCATTTCCAGTGCGCGCCAATTCCAGTCGCTCCATTTCCAGTGCGCGCCAATTCCAGTCGCGCCAATTCCAGTGCGCGCCAATGCAAGTGCGCGCCAATTCCAGTGCGCGCCAATGCAAGTGCGCGCCATTTCCAGTGTAAAGTCGCGCCAATTCCGGTGCGCGCCAATTCATGTCGCGCCAATTCCGGCGCCCCCTCTTCAAAAACGTCAAAATTATATACAACTACAAAAGGTATAAATGCAATCACATAAATATTACTTCAAATACAATCTTAAATTCTACCCATGTTTTTCTTTAATTTCTTTTATCTTGTCCCCGGACAACGTTTTCGTTAGAAAATCGGCACTCTGACTCTTAGTTGCAACATGATCAACCCTTGCATTCCTACATGCCGCAATCCCCTTGGCCTCGTTAATCTTTCGTGATCAAAATCTACATCTAAGCTTTTGTGTGCCCAACGCATCATAACCACGACATTCCTATTGTCGTAATGTACGACTTGTTCACTTGTATCTATCCAAGCCCTGTTGGTGTATTTCACCAAGTCTTCATACCACACAATCTCTTTCAATAGGCGTCCAATTCGCTTTTAGTCGTAGACTGTAACAAAATTCTGTTTTTTGCTTTTCCAGTTAAGTAAGTCGGATCCCATCAACACTACAAAACCCATAAAAGCCTTACTGTCCTCCGTTCAATGTTTTTTTCGGCAGTACTGTATGACCATTGCCTGCTTTGTTTTTGGGAAATGAGAATAGCAGGTTGGGGCCTTGGGTCTCCCGCTACACCTGTGATGATGGGTCTTGACTTTCCTCTTCCCATGGAGATTTCTGCTGGGGCTCATCTTCCGAATGCTACCCAGGGTATATGGTGTGAACGAACTTACTGCCGGTGCCTTCTTTTCTTCCTCCATTCCTTGGAGGGTTTTTTTGGTTTGTTTTTTCCGTTTGGTTGTGCCAGTGGAGTCTTCGTTCCACTGGCATCGACTAGGTCGTCCCAACAGTGTAGACATTTTTGTGTTATGTTGTTTGTTGCTTTTTGTTGGCTTTTTGACTTGTGTCTGTCCTCAAAGTGCCTGCGAAAAATGGAAAACAAATCAGAATAGAATCATAAATCGAATGAGGGGATCCGAAAAATGCATTACCCGAGTGAATCCTGGCGACGAGTCATACAGGCCAGAAAGTGCCTGTGAAAAATAGGAAACAAATCGGAATAGAATCGTAAATCGCACGAAGGGGATCCGAAAAATGCATTAACCCACTTGAAATCCTGGCGACGACGAGTCATCCGGGCCAATAATGCTGAAAAAAAAAATTTTTCATTTGCCAACCGAATCATACCATCAAAATGCCGGCCACCTGCAATCTACAATCGACATTTCCGATGCAATCTAAAAAAAATAAAACCACAAACTATCAATAATTCCATAGACGAAATGATTCAAGAAAAACAATACGGTAAAAAATCCTACTCATTTGGAAGCCATCACACATCCAACATGGCATTATGATCCCGCAGATATGACAAAAAGTCAATCTTCTATCTATCTTCTATCTTCTATCTATAGTATATCTATATAAATAAAAAGTAAAGTATGTATGTATGTCTGTATGTCTGTCTGTCTGTCCTTTATGCATTACTACACCATTCATCAGATCGCCTTGAAACTTTGGGAAGTTGTTGAGTACACTCCCGTGAAGGTTTCTGGCTATTTAAAGAATCAGCAGAATAAAACTGAATTTTTTAAAAATTAAAAACCTTAAAAAAGGAAAA
>JAQFZO010003190.1:0-10450 GCA_034695885.1 Geophilus flavus | reverse complement strand
CTAATGCTAAGCCTGCACTATGACAAATGTTCTGGAAGATTTTTGGGAAAATACATGTTCCTGGAAAAATAAATATCCACCTGTAACAATTCGTAACAATTATTTTGAACAACAATCTTGAAAACAATGTTACAATAATAATCTTCTAGAACTTTAGCATAGTGCAGCCTAAGTGAAATTTAGTTACAGTGGAACCCACTTACAACGGCCTCGATTAGAAAGTCAACTCACTTATAACGTCACTTTTTATATTCAACAGCTTTTCTGAAATAATGCTAAAATCACCCGGTTATAATACCACTTTTTTTCCAGTCCCACTGTAGTTACAATTTTTGTTTAGTTCCACTTAAATGACTAGAAAACAGCTACAGTTTTTAGTCACATTAAACATACAATTTAAACTTTTGGATTTCCAGTGTAGCACAAATGAAAACAATGTTTGGCTGATGTAGTTCATGAATGGCATAATCTAGCACATCTATTTTTATTTAAAATCTGCTAACAAGTGTTTGCCAACTTCACACACACATGCTTCGTGAGAATGTTTTCCTTTATTATTATTATTTTCCTCAAAATAATTTCGTCAACGACTCAAAGTGCCATTCACCCGAGCAAAATCCTAAAAAAAACATTTGTGCTTTTTATTAATTCATCGTAAACGTGCAAACCATCTACAAACTTTCTTCGGACTCGTCACGCAAAGGTGTGAAAATGTTTGTTCTTCTTCCCTGCCCATCCTCCCCTCCTTTCCTCCCTCCCTTTGATGCAAGCATTCAATCAAAAGTTTTGTTTGATGCGCAAACTTTTAAATGACACAAAAGCCTTAATTTGAAATTTTGTCCAATGGGATTCATGACAGGTATATTCATCATGGCCAGCAACAGCAACTGTTAATAACACACATTGGAGAATATTGAAGTTGCTCTTCCCATGGGAAATGACTTTGATTGATTGGTATATGGCTCCAAATCAGCTTTACTTCGTGAACCAGAAAACAAAAAGTTAATAGGTGAAGTTTATAGGTCGATGGATTTTGTTAAAGGCAGGAAGTGACGACCACGACCTCGGTTTTCACTTTTCAACAGTAGGTGGGTTCACAATGTATTTACACAAACACTGTTTAAGGACAATTTGCATGTAAATGAGTAAAATAAAATCGTGAAAAATTGAAATAGACTGAGAAATTTTCGAATTTTTGAGACTTAGGCCCGTTGAAAATGGCTGTTTGTGCTTGTGCTGCACGCATCCAAATTTTTTGATTTTTAAGCATGAACACATGCGCACTTTTTTTAAAAAAATGGAGGTTACCAGCACCCTTCTAACGGTTTTGTAGTAACTAAAAAGTTATACAAAATATTTGATGTATCCAAAAGCATTTTTTAATTGTGATCTTTGTTCGAATTTTTGCAAAAAACTGTTTTTGTCTGCAAAAGTGATGTTAATTAGAGCGTCATTAGCACATTTTCAAAGTACTCCCCAGGTGTTGCTATTATTGCCTCTTGTTTTTCAGCTAAGATACACTAGTCACGTTAAAAAAGTTTTACGTAACAGGAGCATGAGATTCAACATGTAAAATTTGTTTTAGGTACCTATGTGAATGAACTCGTGCTAAACATGAGTTGTAATGAAATTTATACAACCACTTGCACATACCCTGATTAAGTGATTCAACCCTGATTAAGTGATTTTATGCTCTCCTCGCAATATTTCTGCGAGAAAACCACTTGATCGAATCAATTCGATGTGGAGAGTTCAAAAATCACACTCATTTATAACACATGAAAACCTTCTGTTAGGCCTCAAAACACCAACTTCATTCTCTTGGTCTATCAAACTTTCAAGATGGCTGTCTACGATGGTACAAAAGAAAGCAGCAACACAAGAATGAAGCTTAGAACATGTTCTGCAAGCTCGTGTTATTTTTCTGCTAAAAGCACTAAAGTTAAAACGTGAACATTGAACAGCTCTAACATAGCACTGTTTCAACATAAAGTCCGTGTGTTTGTAAATTGAGAGGAAAAGTGCGCGATCTGATTGGTTGCATTGGTTGCGGTAATTTACACAAGTAGTGTTACATCTACGAGAAAAAGTAGTTCTAACCAAAAGGCACAAGTTTGACTTTATTTCTTGCTGTTAATTTCATTTTTCCTCGTAGCATTATGTATAGTTGAAAATTAAAAAAATTCAGAAACAACAATTTGTCAGCTTTATTACTTTAAACAGCACTCATGGCATCTATACTTCAACATATTATGCCTGCACTTTTCCTCTCAATTTACCAGCGAAAGTGTATTCCAACTTGACACAGGCAGTTTTTTAATGTGACTATTGACGCATGACGTCATACATAGTTCATGTATTGTAAGCCCTAATCTCTCGGATCCACCATTTTATTTTAGTTTTTTATACACAAAATAGCTTTTAAACAGTGTTCGCGTGTAAATAGTTTGTGATTTGAGAACCCATCTACTCCGATTCCTTTTAATTTGATTTTTGAAGATGTATTTGAAGTTTTAACTGGGAATCGAAACGTGAGGACTCCCTCTCGCATCAATTTTTCTTATCAGACCAACTTTGCTGAAGCGTCAATGCCGAGATTTTCGACTGCATTCATCACGTCCCTCCGAGTAAAGTCGTTGCTTTTCAATTTTTCGAGCCTGTAAAATTCCCACCATGTTCACCCAGGTTTAAATCTGCATCCCCTCAGTCGAGCGCCACTAACAACCTTGTCACTGACGTCAGCACGAATGTGCAATCAAGCTTGTTTCGACATGCAGTTTAAAAAGAATTTTTTTTAAAAAAGGATGTCGGAAAGCGAGCGCTTCAAACTGCATTTGCCCACACGTTTTGAGCAGTCATTAATTAGTAAAACATCGTCTCTCTGCTCTTATGAATCATTTCCTCGAGTCGAGTTACACATTCATAATTCCTGTCTACTGACTTAAATTTGTGTCTTCTGTCGTTTGAAGTTAGAAAAAATTTTTTAAGTCAGCATGGGAAGTGATTTTTGTGACGAAATTGGTGACTTTTTCGCCAGGTGACTGATATCGAGCTTTTTGATTTTTGATTTTACTGATTTTAAGGAATTTTTATTGTTTTCTAGCGTATAAACTTTACCGAACAGCTTTACCGCATTAATGTGAATTGTGATCTGCCATCACACTTTGTCTCAAAAAATTACAGACGACAGCTTTAAGGAAAACTATCGGTAAAAATTTGGGCTGGAACTTTAGTCGATTAAAGTTGTAACCGATTAAAATTTTGCATAATCGATTAATCTATTTCAAAATGGCGCCAAAAAAATTAGTGCTGATTGGTTAAATCTTTGGAAATCTGTAGAAAATCGACGAAAATCGATAGAAATCAACAGAAAAGGGCAAAAATTGACGAAAATTTATGAAAAACTGCGATTTGCCGCCTTTTTGATGAAATAACCCCTGATTTCCATCAATTTTCTTTTAAAATTTGTCATGATTTCTTCAATTCCGCCCAATTTGACCAACATTTTTTTTGGATTTTTAATAGTTTAAATCAACACTTTTTCTAGGCAATAAAATTGTTGATTAATCGATTAAAATATCAGGATTAATCGAGTCCCAGCCCTAGCAAAAATCAAATAGAATGATATGAAAATTTGGTTAAAATCATGTGAAAAATGAGAAAATTCAGTTAAAATCATGTAAAAAATAAGAAAATTTGGTAAAATAGACAAAAATCATTGAAATCGAAAAGCTAGATATCAGTCATCTGATGAAACGTCACGTAACACCATCCGTGCAACACGTTTCTTCAAATGGCGCTCGTCCTCGAACACAATACATGGATGGCACAGATGTAGCCACCATCAGCAACTAAAATCATTAACAATTCCTTTTAATTTTAATTTTTTCAAAAATATATATCTCCGACCTAACTGCATTTAAAAATTTCATATAAAGCCAAAGTAGCGACACCAGCGCCACTAAATTTCATCTTTAAAACTTATCCCCACACCAACATCGCACAACTTTCACCCGATAATAACACCACTTACAAACCCACCAACCAAACCAACTTGTAAAAATTCCCTCGTGAATCTCCCTCCCAAACCGAAAAAAACCTTTAATTCCAACTCACCTTTTTCGCATCATTGTTGTTATCTGTATGATTTGGTTGAGGACTCATCGCTGTACCATTACTCACGGCACTGGATTGAGACAGAAGTTCATCTGAGCCACGCTATATAAAAAAAAACAAAAAAAAAACAAATTAATTAAAATTTGCAACTATAATCCATTTTAATTCAATTAACTCGTCTCCTTTCTCTTTGATCATTCGACCGAATGACCGCATCTATACCCCTTTAGTCTTTTTTCTCAAAGTTTCCCTTTCACATATACTTTTCTCATTTAATTCGATAAAGCACGTAGGAAAACCCAAGCAGCTCGCACACAAGCCGAGATAAAATCAAATTAAAATTACTATACAATTACAAAGAAGAGAAGAGAAGGAAAGGAAGAAGAAAAGCCGGTGCACAACAAGGATCGGATCGGAAAAACCTTCTTCTTCCAAACCCGAGAGCGTAATACAAAATTCAATTTTCTTTCGCTCTGCTCTACGATGACACTCGGATTTATGGCTCGACTGCACTCTACAAAATTCACTACAAAACAAAATTTCTTTTAGAGAAGGAGAGGAGAGTGGGGGGTTGAGGGGAGGGGGTGGGAAAGAAAAAAAGAAGAAGCGATCTTTCTCGTTCGAGACTGCGGCTTAATCCATCCGAACATGGTGACTGCCATTGTTTGCTTTAAATCTCTTCTAAGTGAAGGATTGTCGTTTGTATTTTTATTTTATAGAAATTTAAGCGAACAGTGGGGTTTGTTACTTTGTGGGATTTTGGGGTTTTTTGGGAAGGGTTTAACCTTCCTACGAAGGAACGTCAAATTTGGGTCTTTTTTGACCCAGCTCTGGAGAAAAAATTATTTAAAAATAGTAAAACTATCAGAAAAACAGTCTAACCTTTGTGTATATTCTTTAAACTCTTCATATAATTCAAATATGAAATTTAAAAAAAAAAAATTTTTTGTCAAAATTGACTCAGGGTTGACTGGTGTTGTTTTGTAAAAATGCGCAGCTCTGGATCACTTTTGACCCAAGTTAATCTTTGATGTATTCAGATTAAATTCTAGTGTTTGATGTGTTAGTAATAATTGAAGTACTTAGTATGTGTTGGTTTACTGTATTAAGTTGTTACCTGTAAGTTACAGTAGTGTTTGTTTAGTTGTAACTATAGGTTACTGTAGTTTTGTATGATGTCACTTCCTGTTGTACATGGCACCAGAATAAAGATATACTTGTGTGAGAATTTTTGCACTCTTATTTGACCAGACAACACCTGAAAACGCGTTACAACAGTGGTAAACCAACACAATATTAGGAAGAATCTCATTGATTGCTCCAAATCTCATGAAAATCCAAAATCTTTAACCACAAAATTTGTTTTTACCAAAAAATCTTTTAAAACCCCAGAAATCCTTAAAAATCTCCCCAAAAAACCCTTTTATAATCTTTACAGAATTTTTTAAAACTTTATCAACAAAATTCCCAAATGCCATTTCCTCCGAATTTGTTGCAAAGAAACTTTTAAACCGGGAGTGAATTTTTTTATTGTTGCACTAATTTCTCAAAACAATAGTTTTGCACATTGATGTTTTGCGTTATCCCATCTAAACTTTGTAAAAGTTTTGCATTTTTTTGACAGAATTTCAGTCTTTTTGCAAATATTTTACAAATTTTGACTTTTGTAGCTATTTTTGTGCAAAAATTTTGCAAAATTTAATCCAGGAAATTTATTTTTACATTTGTGACTTATTGTATTGCATGATTTCAATTTTTTTTGAGCAATTCCTTATAGTTGTTAGTTATAATTTAAAAAGCCAGAAAACCAGTTATAACTGTATAACTATAACTTTATAACGCAAAACCTCCATGTGCAAGCTCTGTAATGCACCTCAGTTTTGTTATATACATCATACTATTTCGATTTGTATTTATAAATTTTCGTTATAGGAGTTTCTACAGTAACAAAAATACAAACAGGATTGTCTAGCCACGATCCCATCATCACAATCCATAAAGCACGTTTTCCTTTAAAGATGCATTCACACGCATAACATTAAAAGTAAATCTAGCAAGAATCAAATCTGGCCGCGTGCGATAACGACTGCAGCCATGCTCATTCAGTTGCGTTTGATGTAAACAAACAAATATGGCCGATAAAACGCACTTTTAAGATCATATCTGGTTATCGTTTCCTAGATCCCATTAGTTATTTCCCCCATTATATTTTAATGTTCATGGAATTTGTTGTAAAACTCAATAAAACTACTTTTAAATTATTCCAGATAATCTCATAAATAGATAAAATAAAAAAATAAAAAATTATCTATGCCCACAAAATGGCAGCACTTCTACAATATCCCAGTTATGCACTTAACCTCAAATCCTTTTAAAATAAGATTTTAAAAACAATGTCTATCTTATTTTTTATTCCTTCCCAAATAGATTTTTAAATTATGACATGACATGTAATGAACATGTCATGTCATACCTTAAAATTGTAGGGCTTAAGCCCAATCACACAACTAGACAAATCATGTCAGACCAACTGTTGCATCAAAAGTTGTGCCAAAGTGAGTACAATACTCAGATCAGCTTCATATTTTGTCAATATTTTTTTATAAAAAAAATGTCAGCATTGTTCTTACACTGGAAATTCAAATGTCTAAAATGCAAGTTTAAAATGACTAAAGCTGTAGCTGTTATCTAGTAATTTTAGTAACTGTTTATTCAGCCCACTCAAACGACTAAACTAGAAATAGAAAACAACTACGGCTTTTTAGTCACTTTATTCCATGGCTGGGACTTTACAAAATTAGTTTTAACCGATTAAAATTTCGTATAATCGATTAATCGAATACAAAATAGCGCCAAAGAGGTTAGTGCTGATTGGTTAAATCGATGAAAATCTGTATAAAACAGACGAAAATCGATAGAAAACGGCAATTTGTTGGCGATTTCCATTGAACTACCCCTAATTTCAAACGATTTTCCCTTAAATACTGGTTTCAATTTCTTAAATTTCGCCCAATTTGACCAATTTTAATATTTTAATCAACTTTTTCTAGCCAATAAAATTATCGATTAAAAATCAATTAAAACATCATGATTAATCTACCAAAAATTTTAATCAAGTCCCACCCCTACCTACTTTAAACGCATAAAATAAAGGCTTTTGAATTTCTAATGTACCGGTATAAAATAGACATTAACCAGTTTTAGTCATTTTTGCCATACGCATATAAAATTTACTCTTTCCACTACTAAATTCAGCAAAATTAAGTGTCTAATGATTTTTTCAGTCACTTGGATGTCCAATGCATATCTAACTCTAAATTCCCAAATTCCACATTTATAAAACTTCCATAAACCGAGCCGTGGGGAATATGGAAACCCTGCAGCACATATTCTTCATAAAACTTTTGCCTTACAAACAAATTTTCAAAAGTGTGAAACAACTTGTTGTATCCACCTCCCATCTTCCTTCCACCGCACCTGACCTCTGGCAACTCATATTAAATCCTTGGCGGATGTGTCGGATCAGGAGCCCAGCATCAATAATTACAGCCTGTGATAAAATTACCAACCTTAAGTTTAATAGCTATTATTGAACAGGGAAGGAACTTGTAACAACTTTCAGTTTTTTCTAAAATTCCACCAAAAGCTCAACGACTTCAAACAACACAACACAACACTGCATTTCCTTCTAATTAAAACTTATGATGGATATACAATTAACTTTGACACTTAATAAATCTCATATTATCTAAACTAGTTAAGTGAAACAAAATCATTAATTTCCATCAAAATTTTACTCTCATTAACAAGCAAATTATGAAGAATATTACAAAATGCAGTTTGGCGTCAATGTGTTCACAGTCGAGTCGAATGGATTCTATTTTAGGACCTTCATAAATCACGTTTGCAAAACAATGAATCACTGTTGTCTGATCGTGCTCGGTCACCCATAACATCGAAGGCAAGAAATTGTTATCGATATAGGAGGGATGTTGTTCATATATTTGGTTTAAATCCACCGACGTACACGAGGGCATGTGGATCGATATTTTGCGAATACAGGTGAAACCCGAGTAGCTCGTCCAATCGGTTCACGTGCGTTTCACCCGTTGCCTTGGATTTAACAAAAATACTTTTGATAAATGAAATTTTTTTGTGACCGACTAAAGGTGAGCTACCCGAATTTCCTCGATTCCACACGTCATGACGTATCAGACATAATTTCCATAGACGTACTTCTATCAGGTAATCCCTCAAATTCTAAACAGGCTTAAATTAGGGTTATAAAAGCTAAGGCAACAATAGTATTAGCATATCTTCTCTCTCAGATATACTCAATCCAAATAATCGACTCCAATTTCATAAAATAAACAAAATTGTATTCAAACTTAAACATGTTGCTCCTTCTCCAATATTCTTATTTCCTAAAATATTCAAAGTATCGTTGGAAACATTTTTAACGAGCAAATTTAACCCAAACTCAGAAAAACAAAATTAAAAACACACAAGAAACAGCAAAAAAAGTATGTTTACAAGCAAAAATGTAAACATGTTTTTACTCCGGAAAGTAAAACTCGAGTTCCAGAAAAACCCATCACTTAAACCCATTAAAAAACTGTGTCTCTCTGACCATCAGTATTAAGCAAGCATCCCATAACAAGCGCCATGTGTTTCCTCTCCTATCTAATTCACTAATTGTAGCAACAAACTCAACTCTATATATAACCAGCATCATCCCCCATATTTATTTGACCACCAAAACACCAGGTGCAACTGAAATGTGGCCTATCTCTCACACGAGCTTATGGCTAATTTATTCCCTCCATTTACCTCCCACCAAATCGATACTCCCTTAACTGCACAAGAAATAAATAAATAAAATATAAAAAAAAAAAACCAACACGTGACGCCATAGAAATTTATAACTTTCTCGATATTAATTTTAATCTCTAACCAAACAAACACCACCTGCTAATTAACGGTCTACTCATTGACCAGGTGTGTTTATCGCTTATTTATGCCTTTTATTTACCAACTTTAAATCGATTTTTTCACCCTGTACTCGAAATAGAGAGTAAACTAACAAATCAAATGGAAACTCCACGGAAATAATTTGAAATTTTAATTTAAAACGTAAAATCACAATCCCATGACCTCTGTCGTTCGAAAATGAATTAAACTCGTTTAACAGTTTACACCAACAGCATTTAAATCTACTAGAAAACGAATAACCCTTGTTATGTTTGGTTAAGACTGGTGGTCACATGATAAACAAATGACAACTGGTGGGAAAATGGCAGCTCAATCAAACTCCTCCCATTGTTCGGAGGCCCAATATGGCAATAAAAGGTTAAATTCAGTTGTAATGACAATAAACGGTAATAAAAACGTGGAAAATCTAAAATATCCTCAAAATTATGAATGAAGCAATGAAGCAGTCATGTTTTTGGCAGCAGTTTAAACAGGAATCATATTTAAGCAGATTTTTAAACCTTCTCCAACCAAAGCGCAAGTCTAAAAGCGATAAACAAATTTTTCTGTTTAAATTCAACGTTTTAAACCTGTTTATTTCAGTTTAATTAATTTTCGAATGCATCTAATATTATATTAAATAACGATAAACCCAAGTTTCATTCACACCGATGGTGAATCACAATCCCAAACGTGTGACCGGATATCAGAAATATTCAACACTAGAGGTCATAAATCCCAACTTCCTGTTCCAAGAAACTCAGCCCCTGACTAAACCCCAGACATAACAGATCATAAAGTTTAAAAAATAAAATAAATTGTTTTAAAAAAAATGGAAAAAATATCGAGATAAATGTGACAATTCACTACTCACCTTGTTGGTTAAGTTACTTAAAGCTTTGAAATATATAAAAAGCGAAACGAAAACCGGAGTGGGAGGGAAAAAAGTCAGTGAAGTAAAGAGAGAGCGAAGCGAATAAAAAACCAGTACAAGTTGTCGGAGAAGAGTGACGCCAGCTGGTGCCGACTTGCAGTTAAAACGGACGTTCGGTGAAAAATACAGAGTGCGTCCATTGGATAATTTGGTGGGGCCAAAGCGAGAGCAGCTGTCAGATGAACACAATGAGATATGGATGAGAAGAAAGAGCGAGAAGGGACGAGGGATGGTCGACAGAGAGAGAGAGAGAGTAGAGTAGAGGAGTAGAGAGTGAGAGAGAACGAGTAACACGCACTAGGAAAAGGTAATCCATAAATCGTTTGTGCAAGGAGGCATTGTGGGAATCGTTTGACGTCATTTATTCTGGGTGTATTGATTGTATAGTTAGGTTAGTTAGTTGGTTCGTTTGGTTGTGGGATGAGGGGT
>JAQFZO010003189.1:0-10450 GCA_034695885.1 Geophilus flavus | reverse complement strand
AGACTCAAGTGGCTGTAGCTCAAGTCCATCTATTGAGGGATCAACTGGGTGCGGAATCTGCTGCACGATTAGAAGCACAAGTACGCATTTCTCAAAAACATCGCACGCATCACAATAAATTCCATTAATATAATTTTATTTTTAAATTCAGGCTCGAAATCATCAATTATTAGTTCAAAACAAAGATTTACTGAACCACATTCAGCTATTAATCCAACATATCCAAGACTTGGAGACCCAGTTACCAGCAGGTCACACGAGCGTCGCTTATCAAGAATTAGGACGTGTATTGAATGTAAAATCCAGCATCGGAAAAATTAATTTCACCCAAATCGTTGTCGAGAATAAAATATTGAAATCATTTTTCTTTATATTTGCATTATGAAGCTGCCCGTGTTATGCGAACCCACCACACCCGCATCGGCACCTGCCGCACTTCCGGATTTTCAAGAACACCACTCCAACTGCATTCCCGATCATTCACTGTACACCAATATAGGGTCCACTAATCCTCAACTGACGTCCCCGACCCGCATCGTAGGCCCAGTTTTCACGTATGCTCACACGTACGGTGCACCTGTGGCATGCAACCCCACTGCACTGACGACGAACCCACGATTAATCAACGGCGGTTTGTCCACTTACACCACGCAGCGGTTGTCCCCGCTCACCAGCTTGCTTCTTCCGGCTTCGGGGAGTCGGAGTCCCTCGCAAATTCCCTCGCAAACTCCGTCGCCACAACCTTGTGAGCAAAGAATCATCAGAGCAGACTCGAATGTAAATAATAACGTTCCTCCCGTGCCAAAACTGAACCCTCCTCCGCAGAAGAGACGAGTGTCACCGCAGGCGAGGTCTCCGGTGAGCGGGCCACAAGAGATCGTGAGTCCGGGATCCACAAACACGTCCAGTACCAGCAACAATTCGTTGAGTTCGAACGATTCGTTGGCGAAACAGAGACTGGAGGCGGCCGAAACTGGCAACTTAAGTGATAACAGATTAGGAATCACCAGGCAGACCCTCATGGAACTTGGTGAACTCACTCTGAACGACCGACAACCAATCAGGAAAACTCTGTCCAGTAATGGACCTTATTCGGGTCCGTTAAGGACAGGGAGTGCGTATGTCACTTCTCCGAGCGACGAAGAAAGGTTGGCGAGGTTGCAGAGAGCAGCGTGGACGAGGCATACTTACGGAAAATGAAGAAGCCAAGGCCTTAGAGAATAAGACTGGAACTAACTCATTGATGAGCTTATTATTTTTATTGAATTTTCGAATTTCAAATTGGTTGTGGTCGGTACTGTGATTTCTTTTGAGGCAGCTGTAAATTTTTTCGTTTATTTTTTTTTTCTCTTTTGGAATTACATTTTTTATTTTTGGTTTATTATCGAAGGAATAGATGTTGGTATTGCAACTGAATTGTGAAGATGGAGTTTGTAATAATTTTTTGAGATTAATTTTAATGTTAGTTTTATGATGTAATTAATGATAATAATTTTTATTGTTTAGCTGCCTATTTTAATAATAATAATGATGATAATAATAATAATGATAATGATAATAATAATAATTAATAATAATAATAAAGAGGCTGTATTTTATTTTTAAGTGATTTTTAAACATGGTAATGGATCAATTAGTTACAATAATAAAAATAACATTTGAATTACATTGCATGGTTATCACATTTTGAATGGTACCTTACCTTTTTTATTCTGTAAGTTAATAATGGGTTAGGATAATCAGCAAAGTAAGTCAGACTTTTTTGTAAAATTGGATTACTGTTGATAATAATTTTTTTGTCGTTTAAGGTCATGCAGACGATCAAGAGGATTTTATTACCGTTGGAGCAATTTCAAAAAAATTATTTGGAACTTTATTCCAAATAGAAGTTTGGCGTATAATACACAAGAGAAGTAATGAAGTTGAGGAAAAGAAAATTAATTTGCTAGCTGGAATTAACAGTTGCATATTGCATCGATTAGCACTGTGTATTGAAGTGATCAAGTGTTCACATTTTTTGTTGATTTTGATGTTGTAAAAAGAGCAGGCTTCTCTGAAATACACATGTATTTTATTTCATAGTACGGTAGTGGTAACTATGAAATTTTACAAAGAGATTTCAAACAATGATTATCAAATAATGTTCCTTAAGAATTAATAACCCAAATAACACACAAAGCAGACATTGTATATATGGCCAGAAAAATCTTCTCTCTATTCCATGCTGCCCAAGCTGCAACTGCGTAGTTTAACTTTCTGCCCTAGGGACAAAGACTATTGTAAAATCAGGAGCTGGAAAAAGGACACAATATTATATTGAGCCAATAACTCTTTTTGCACTTAGGTAACTCGATTAAATAACGGGACCCGGCTAGTTAAAATTCACATCCATACTGATTTATTCAAATCTCTAGAGATAGACCTGAGAATGTCCAATCAGAATGCATACAGCATTAACATCAATTAATTCAAATTAGGTATAGGTAAAAAATACTACAATTAATTTGAATAGTAAGCAAATAATGATACTAACAAATAATAGTCATTTAAATCAATACTTCTTAATTGTCAGATTCCACAAATATGCTACCGTACTTTTGCGAAGGGGTTAGATTTTCACACCCTGATCTGGTTTGTGTAGGTTTTTTGCAGGAGGTTGTAAAAGTAGCATGGTCTTTGTTCCTAGTGGCAGAAAGTTGAACAACTCAGTTGCAGCTTGGGCACTTGGGCAGCATGAGGTAAAGTGAAGATTATTTTAGCCATAGGTGTACTACTTCCCGCGGTATAGAATTTAAAACTTAATCTATCCAACATAATTGTTTTCCAAAATAAAAGAAAAAACTACAAATGTCGTATTTAAAATGTTCATGAAATTGTTTATACGAAAGTTTCCAATAGTATTACCATTCTTGGTATTACTCTCTTATTTTAACTAAATAAATTACTTTTCCATCATTTGCATCAATTCTCTTTAATAATAGCCAAAATCTTGGGTCTTAAATTCGTAGGAATCACAGTATGTGGTCCACCAAGAAGAACTTCATCCTCAATAAACTCATCATTTTACAATGTAACCCAATAATCTATAGTGTAATCAAATAATAAATAACAAATATGAATAAATACGGTCTTCTTTTCAGCCTCATCATGTAAACATCTTAAGATGAAGATAACTGCAAATAATGTGCGCAGATTGGCCTACGAGCTGCAGATTAGCCCAAAAAAAACTAGAAAATTGCAGAAATGCTCTGGAGACATTTTTTTCCCTGGAAAAAAAATTTTAGTCCATAATTTTAATGAATAAAACTCGACAATTTTTTTTTCTTATCTGTAATACTTTATTTTCTACAATTTAATAATACAGATTCGATTTGAAATATCATTGATGGATTGGACTCCATGTATTCTGCTTTTTCATCAATATTTGTCGTCGATAAACGAAGTCAGCGTAAGCATTCGCGTCATCATTATCTAGTCCGGTGAGGAAATAACCGTGAGTTGCGTTATCTTTGAAACCTGTTCCGTTCCAAATTTGTTCCCGCTGACTCTCCGAGACTTTGATATCAGTGATGCATTCGTTACTGCAGCTGGTTGTAAGATTTGATACATTTTTCTGGAAATTCTGAATGGCTATTGCGTGTTGTTTGATTATTACGTTTTGGGCATTTAATTGTTCATGTAACGTCGCCTTGAAACTGGTTTGTTCCCTCACAAATTGTTTATACTCTGACAATTCGGCTTGCAACGATGTCACAGTGCTTTGTAAAAAAACAAAAGAGCTTTCTCTTTCTTCGTACTTGCTTATCACTTGTTTTAGATGTTCGACTGTTGCTGTTAGTTTTTTCACTTTAACTGAAACTTCTAATGCCAACCATTTTTGAAAAGTTTCTACCGATTTGTGAAGCATGAATTCGGTGCCTTCTGCTTCAGGAAGACAAATCGTATCATCGTCTTTTTCTAACCCTGTTAAAATTGATTAAAAAAATATAAATTTCTTAATACTCGTATTGCACAGCCTGTAAGCTTAATAGTACCTATAATAACAAGAATAAATAATTTTTTTCTTACCATGGGATCTTGTGAAAACAAGGACTATTGTAACTGCAAACACAAACTTATGCATACTATGAGTTTTTAAAATACAACGCGAAAGTAAAGTAAAGTGAAATGTAATTGGAATTGATTCATTTTATACTTTTTTGATATCTTATCTAGCTTTAAAAAATTGCAGTAAGAGTAGTAAAAAGAAACTTTTTTTATGCAGAAATGAATTCTCAGCCACTTGTGATAAGATTAGTTTGAAAAACCCAGGTTTTTATGACGTATGAAAAATTCAGTATCAGATAAAGTATAGAGAAGGAAAAGATACTTAAATTTTTAAAAAATTAAATGATTGGTTTGCAAAAATGAAGAAAATTAAAGTGCAATTTATTAAATTATTTTGTCTTCATTCTGTATCACAGGGAAATTTCTGCTATTATTGCCTTAACTGGACTTGAGAATTGATGTTCATTTGATTCCTTTGATTATTTGACAATCACAAATTACACAAAACTACATTTTCTTGCTAAACTAGGCGATTCCTTTGAATTACACTCGATCACGTCGATTCTGTTGTCCTTGGTTTCTGGCGTTTCAGTTACACTGCCTTCATGGCCTTCCTGTACGTGTGGGCACGTTCGTGTTTGGGGTTGATTTATTTGGTGCACGTTCTCATTGGTTTTTGATCCGCAATAGTCTGTTATCATTGATCCTCGATTAATCCATGTAAATTTACTAAGGCTTGACAATGAGAAATTTGATGTTTGACTATACTGGTTTTGATGAAGATTGAGGAAGATAGGGGTTTCATTTCCGGTCAGCAGGGTGACTTATACATTGGTAGTTCTTCCTCATGATCGAGATAAGACGCACAGATCTCACTTCACAAAAAACAATAGGAGTAAATAGATATAAAATGTTGGGTACGCACTTCAAAGGTGTATCTAAACGCCAGTATCAAGTGTAAGAAACAATTTCTAACTCCTTTGAGGTGTAAATTATTCATTTGAACCCTAATCTGCACGTTAAATCTAAAAGAAGTTCATACAGAGTCCAACGTCCAAAAGCCCTTGGTGTTCAATAGTGATTAGTACGTACAGTAATTAATACAGTAATTGCTAAAATAATTACCACATTATAAGTCATCAAATACGGTATCTGCAGAGGCATAAAGCTGCCATCACACTTGTGTTCACACTGACGCTACGCGCACGCTACTGCAACACGTAAGGTGTTTGATTGGTTGTCGGGGAGGCGACAGCCAATCAAACACCTTAAGTGTTGCAGTAGCGTGCGCGTTGCGTATGTGTGAACACTCAAGTGTGAATCCAGCTTAAGGGTTGGTTTCGCTCGAGCTCACTTTTCCTACATTCCAATGAAAAATTTCAATGTCAAAACAAATTTATTGCTTTATCTCTGTAACTTACGTCTGATACACCGGGGAAATGAATGAAATGATATTCAGCATCACAAACAACAACAAAAAAAAGAGAAAAAACAGGAAACCTAACCTGCATTCATCTAACATTCAAATGACTACAAAACCGTGAAGCAAAAGTGAAAATATTCACAGGATTTTGAGCATCACCTGTTCTGGATAGACCATCAGGTAAATAAAATATGAGAAAATACGTTTCAATGTACGGTACCGTAATAAATACCTTCATCTTAGGATAAAACAAGGAACGTAAGAAAACTAAAAATGAAGTTATCCGTCATCGTACTTGTGGTTGCGTTAGCCACCCTGAAAACAGCAGAGTCTAGCAGTTTGAATTTTTTATTGGGCAAAGAAAGCTTAAGGGACTCCATCCTCCAAGGTATCGATATGTTTAACGACCTTATATTCGGCATCGTCGAAGACGGTCTGCAAAAGAATCCAAAAGCCTACGAAATGTTAAAAGAGCCGTTCGAAGAAATTAAGAAAAACATCAAAGCTAACTTAAAAGCCATCCACACGTTTGCGATTGATACTTCATTTTGGTCCATTAAAAATAGTGCCGAGTTCTTGCAAGCTATTTGGGAACGTCATGGAAAAGATATTCTGAGTGGAAATTTTGACCATGATTTAGTTTATCATGAAGTTTTGCGACTTCTCGAAGATACAGAGACCTTTTTTGCTGTAAAAGGTCTTGGACTCAAACCGAAAGTAAAAAATAATCTTGATTAAAAATGTAAAATAAAAAAACTGTAAGTTTGTGTCCTAATTGTTCACTTACTAGTTTTAAAATTATGAATAAAAATCTTTATTGAGATCAAATGCTAGGTATGTTCTGAAGTGTTGAAGTTCTTGCAGTTACTCTTACAAGACGAAGTTTAATTTATTTCAGCATCAACATTCGAATAAAAACTACTACGTTCAATTAATTTAGTTTAACCATAATTTTGCTTTGAGACACATTCTAAGGAGCATTCTCGAATAGATTTCAATGTCGGGTAATTATATTCATCTATGAATAGCATCGGATGTATGAAAACAGGAAGTTTTTTTTATTGAAATCAACTCTAGCACATGACTGAATAAACTTTACGCAACTAACAAATGCAATATTTTTTTGCTGCTTGCACTGACAACAGGTAGAGTAGAAGGTGAGTTTTCGTCTAGTTGATTCAGTCTCTAATTTATACTATATCGTATTGTTTTCTCAATTGAAACAGCATTCAATCATGAAAACTTACTTTTTCTCGCTGTTCGTAACTATTTTCATCGTGTCGGTCGATTCACATCTTCAAAATGCTTTCAAAGATCGCACTCTTAAAGACTTTATTGTAGATTTCATGGATAAATCTCAGAGAAAAAATTTCGATATCGTAGAAGCTGGATTAAGAAAAAGTCGAGAAGCGTACGACTTGTTGAAAGAGCCATTGGAAGAAATAAAGACAAATGTTCTTGCAAATCTGAAGGTCATCAATGCCTTTAGCATAGACGAAGCATTTTGGACCATTAAGGACGAAGCAGAGCATGGTCAAGACTTGTGGATGCAACACGGTAAAGAAATTCTAAGGGGAGAGTTCGATCACGATTATGCTTATGAAGAAATTCTAAAATTGATTAAAAATACCAGAGAGTATATTGCCGTCAAAGGGCTTGGGCTGAGACCAACAAGAAAAGATGATGACATTGCATAAATAAATAAAGGTTGTATTTCGTTTTATTATTGAAATAAATCAGTTTGTAGATGTAAAGAAAAATAAAATTGGTTTAAATGATACAAATTGCCATGAGTCATACATAACTACCTGCTGATATTCTATGTTGTTACCTTGTTACCGGTTACGCAATTACGGTACTAAAAGAAATTTTCTTTTATTTCCAGTAGGATCCCTATTATTCGACATATCCCACGTGATACGTCAAATAGAAATGAAATGAAGAGTGCAGACATGTGTAACAGTAATAAAATCGGATTAAATAAAAAAAAAAACTCTAGCTTAATAATCTTCAAATTTTACGAGCATCAAAATGAATGTCGTGTACCCACATCAAATCGCAGTGCTTTTATCAAATTAGGGCTACTACCAGTTGAATTATATCCTACAAATTTTAGAGATACAGAGGTGTACGTTTGGGATGAGTATCCACAAAATTTTGAGGTCCCATCTTAACCGCATGTCATTTTACCCCATCCAAATCGCAATCAACATTGCAGAAAAGCTAAGGGACAGCTTACGGAAATCCAATCAAGGATTCGGAGGGTTGACAAATTTCCTATGCGGGTTTTCTTTGCTCTAACTGCAGAGAAATTTGATTCATCTTCGACTTGTCGCGCTATCCCAGACTGTAGCTTCCGTAGCTTGCTTCGGGATGACTAGACCTTATACCCTCGATCGACCTTGATGTATAGTTTGGATCGCTGCTCCAACTGGCGCTCGCGACAGCTTTTGGAATCATTATTTCAGATTTTCTCGAAATTAGAAATCATTATAAATACATGTTACAATATGGCCATGTACTCTACAATAAAAAAATAATTTCATTTTTCCGACTTAAATTTTGACGGCTAGAAAGAATGTGTAAAACTGCATGATCGCATGATAGGCCGAAATCAACTCTCGTGTGTATCTCCCTCTATTGACATGCATCGTACTGCATGTGCACTCACGTAGAAAATTAATTTATCGCCTAAAGGTGTTTACAGTTAAAGTTTATACAAATTACAAAAATAATTAAATATTATTCCGGTACCCACTTCTTTCAATTATTTTTTAAATAATTTTTATTTTTCATTATCGCTGTATCTCGCTGAAACTCGTGACATCTCGCTATAGGAGCAGTTCAATCTTGATTCATGGTACAGTACGTAGCAACCTTTTCAATCAAGATTAAACACACATGAGCAACTAAAAGAATTCTAAATTTAGTCAAGGCAATGAATATCGACGTTTACAGTGCCATATGGGCTTGCATACCGAACAAAAAGAAATCAGTCATAGCAAATGCAGTGGAAAATCTGAGGAAAACAAGAAAAATGTGTGATTTTAATGACTCGGAAACAAAAGTTGCATATTTATATCTTTTTTTCACCGCCAATTTTTACTCCATCGTCGATACTTTGTTGAAATTTGAAAACGAATCCAAACTTTCGAATGCCTGGATTTCCGAAACACAAGAAATGAGGATTATTTCCCTAGGTGGTAATGGTTGCGGCTTGTTTGCTTTGGATAGATTCTTTAAAATGATCGGAAAAGAAATGAAAATTGTCGGTATGCTATTCGACAAATGCAACTGGGCTACACAAACAAAACTATTAGAGTCCCAATTACCTTTACGTTATGTCACATTAACCCAACCTTACTTTTACAGTTTTGATTTTCTGATGGTAAGAATTCTATAACTTTCATTTACTTAAATGCATGATTAACCATTTTTATTCATCAGGACGAAATCAGTAAAGATGCAGAAATTCAGCTCAAGCGGGCTAATGTCATAGCTATTGTCAATTTTCTAAGCAGTTTTGTAAGCACAAATAAAGACACCATCATTCTGCAGCTCGAGGTACGTGCGTCAATATATGATTGGAATAATTTCCATTAAACGCTCACTGCGAAATATCTAGCAGTTTTGATCGGTTGTAAGCTTAGTGCAGCAAAACCGTATTAAACCGGAACTCATCAAAGCTATTCCTTATTGATGTGCAGTAAAATAAAGAGTTAACATTTTTTAAAATATCTTTTCAGAAATTATTTGCCCGTTTAGCATTGCATGCGTATGTGTTGTTCGTCGATAGCAGTGATTGCGAATATTCCCTGGCATTTTTTACAGCTGCTCAAAAAGCAAAATTGGACTACATAAATTCTGTACGATAAACATAAGCTTAAAGTTTATTATGTAAAGTTTAAGTCTTCATATATAATTTGATCTTCTTTAGGTGAGTAACTTCAAGATTGATGTACCGCTGCATGAAAGAGAAACAATGAAGGAGAATTGTTTCCATACATTTCCCCCGGTTCAATCCATGTCAGTGAATGCTTCTGTATGGCAAAAGACAAGCCATTTATCCGAGTTGTTTTTCAACAAATTGATACCAGATAATAAGAAATTGCTATCAGAAAATTCTTTTGCACAATAAAAATGAAATTGATAACATATTTTTGAAAATCGTGTAAAAATGCTAACTTTAAATAAAATAATGAAGGAATTTTTAAAATTGCATATTGAGTTCTGTGTAGTTAACTTTTCTTTTGGTTTTTAAAAATAAATTTTAATGTATTTTATTCGTCAATTACAATTTTGCATAATTTAAGTGTCAAATAAAAAACTAATAAAAAATCTTCTGTTATTTAATATTGATGATAAAACTTTTTATTTTCTGTTTTTTAATATTAAATATTTAATTTAAATAAATTTTATTCAAATACGTCATTTGCATTTTGCCACATGTGTTCTGCGTTTTATCATGTGATCTGTGATGTATGACAAAATCTCACGTTATTGAACGAGACGTTGATATTTTCACAACCAAGGCATCTCACCCATAAATCCCTTTTTACAACACCTTGCCCTACCGAACCAAGGATCGCTCAAAATGGTTGTGTGTCAGAGGTAATTAGTAATTCAATTCACATATTTAAAACCTTATTTATTTACTAAAACATCGATAATACACATTTCAGATGCCGTAAAGACAATATAGAATGTTATGTAGAAGCTTCTTGCGGTCATACTTTTTGTAAAGAATGCATGCGCCTCTTTCTCAGAACAGACCCAATAACCTGTCCTTACGATCAAAAATGTATATCCAAAGTAAGTTACAACATTTTATTTCATTTTATTTTATTTTGTAATTGATTAGGAATTTTAATTCATTTATTCCGCAGATAATTCTACATCATCCTAATTTAAATAAATTTTATTCAAATACGTCATTTGCATTTTGCCACATGTGTTCTGCGTTTTATCATGTGATCTGTG
>JAQFZO010003188.1:0-10455 GCA_034695885.1 Geophilus flavus | reverse complement strand
AATCAGCCTTTCAATCGTTGTTATAATTCGGAGAAAGCATCCCAAGTGATACAGATGCTATTTTTAAGGTCAGAGGTCTATAATGTTTTCATTTATTCAGTAAATTAGTTAATATTGCCTCTTAAATTCGATTTGACATTTATTTTCGGACAGAAAAAATACCGAAAGTAGACACATATTTCCGGACAGAAGTAGTAACTTTTAGCATAAGTTATAAGTTATAAGTATAAATTTATAAGTTGCTATAAGTAGGCCTTACGCAATACTCCCTAAAATTAATAATGTAGCCTTGTAAAAGTTTTCAGGTGTATACATGGTTTAAGTAAAAACAAAATAAAACTTAAAAAATTCTCAGTAAGAGAAAAGTCATTTTTTCAAGATGAATGTTGGATTTTAATGTGTTGTGCACATTTTCAGAGGCGATAAATAGATTTCAGAATCGTCATGACGAGGCAGTTCTGATTGTACCCCACACAAAAAGCGATTGAGGCTCATCCTGAAATTTCAGTGTTCAACAACGATTTTCGCATTGTTGCGCACATTTTTCAGCCCTGTGACCTAGATTTTTGGAATCCTCGTGAAGATAGGATTCAGAAAATACCAAATTTGGAAAAAAAGCCTTCTGGTACTAGAAAATATTTTTTGAGATTGAAAAAGTTTTTCAATGAGCCACCTGGTACTGAGTTTTTTTTCCCCTTAAAAGTGAGCTTCCTGGGCCACCGTACTAATGTATTGGTTGGTCCAGGCACAGTTGGTAGATAGAGACGCACAACTGTGGTCCAAGCAACAAATTATTTAAAGTACGAGCACATTTTTAACTTCTTTTTTATATTAATAAGAAAGAAAAAAAATAAATAAAAATAGAGAACAGCATCTGGGATTCCCAGGCGGTCACCCATCCAAGTACTAACCAGACCCGATGCTGCTTAACTTCGGGGATCGGACGAGAAACGGTGTTTTCAGCATGGTATGGTCGTTCTCGTTAGATGCTTCTCCAAAATTCTAATATAAGCATTCATCTTTTGCAATTTTACTCTTTCAGTATATCAGACACATACATACGGTACATGTTCTAAATGGAACAGAATTTTTGGACAACCTGCAAATTATTTGAAAGTTTACAAATTTCATAAGAAATTACCGGTGTACATATTGTTCTCTTAATAAAAATTTTATTCTTAAATGTAATGAAGAGTAACATTCGTTCATGAAACTAAAATAAAACAACAAAATACATAAATACATAAAACAACTATGCATGAGGCAATTTCTGATGCTTAACTAAAGATCAGATGAATTCTTACAAGTTAATCAATTGATAGAAATGGCGATTCCTTCTTCTTCTTCCGGTCACTTACTCCAAATTCTTCCTCAATCTTCGCCTGACCGCTGCTCAAAAGACATGGCACTTTATAATCGACAAGTACAGCTCTTACTCGTTCCTTATCCAACTTCTTCATAACCTTCAACTTCAAAAAACTTGAATCAGCAATATCCTTTAAAAGCCTTTTCTTTCCGTTCTCATCCAAGGCTTCTGGATCTATTTGGCAGTGTGATGCCCCGGCAGGAAAAGCTTCATGACCTTCCAGAATTGGTTTTATCGTAGTCACCTCTTCTTCGTTTCCGTAATCGAGATAAAACACTTTTGACGAGTTGATGTTCTTCGATAACACGACGACTCTTCCCCAGTTGCCATAAGTCGTCGACTTTGCCGCAATTATACTTCCAATTGGCGGATTAGTCAAAGTTTCTTGCTGATTTTCATACTTCATCTCGAATCTCACCATCTTTTCAATCAGCTCCTCAGAGTACATAGCAACGCCCCAGAACGATGTAAAAGAACCCGGAATCGTTGAGGTGAAAACAAAGTCATCACCCGTATTCAAGTGGCTGACAAAAGAGTCAAGAACATGCAGTTTGGGTTTTCTCATCACATTTTGGACTTTATCGTTGGTTTCCTTCTCTGGAAGACTGGCTGATTCGTCATCACTTTCTGGTTGTTGACGCCTTAATTTCGTAGATTTTGCTTCTGTCTCGTGTGTAATATTGTAATGCTGGATGTTTGACGCTCGTTGATTACCTCGACGAACAGTAAGTGGTGGTAAGTTTTCCATACTTTCAACGAGTGACTGATCTTGGTCGCTTTCAGATGCAGGTTTGCGGGCAGAAGGCGATGGAGTTGAATGTGCAGCAATTGGAATCGCCGGTTTGTAATCTGTGCTGTCGTTGTCTTTCATGGATTTCGCTTTTTCTTTTTCTTTGTTCAGCTTCGCCATTATGTCGGGCAGAGGCAAAAAATCTTTTGTGACAATTTCGCTTTCAGATTGTGGGGATTGTCCTTTGGATTTGGAAATAACGTCTATAGATACAAAGAATCATTACATTACATAACGAAGCATTTTAAGCATATTTTAAATGGTAAATAATTTAAAACTAACCAATAGTTACAATGTAAACATCGTTCTTGTAGCTCTCGACATTCAAACTGCATTCGTTGCCAATAATTGCATTACCAAATTCTCGAACACTGGAATACTTGGATTTCATTTCCTTTGAAGGTCGACATTTAACCGCCTAAAAACAAAAACAAACAAAATTTAATACACAATCGTGAGTTTATGGTACAAACTAGTGTGATTCGGATTGGGGATTCCAAAAATGCGTCTCCCGAGGGTGGAAAATGTGCGCAAACATGTGAAAATCGCATTTCTGTCAACAGTACATCACCGTAGCGGATAATTGCTGACAAATGTGATGTACGTTTGCGAAAAATGCGATTTTCGCATGGTTGCGCACATTTGCGAACCTCGGTAAACATATTCGCTAAGAGGATTCCGAATCACCATAGCACGTGCGAAAGGTTGTCTTACCTGAGCTGGAATTGAACATGTACTATCATCTAAGTTGAGAAAATTCTTTTTCGGGACATTGAATGCGCAATTCCCATAATCAATGAAAAACACATCGAAAGTTCCATCTCCGTGAGTCTGCAAAAATTAATTTCTTATTAAAAGAGGTCGTAATTAAAGATATTTACTGTTAAAATTATGTACCTTGATAATTTTCCCTCTATACCACTGGGAATCGGCATCATACTGGACGAGGTAAATTCCATACATGTTTCGAGTGAGATCCTTTTTTCGAGGTTGCTTCGCTTCTTTACCTAACTCGTTTTCCAATTTAACAGCAATCTTGGGTTTTACTTGAACCCAAAAATAACCATTGATCTCAATGAAGGTAACTGCACACTTAATAGTGGTTTTCAGTGGTAATTTTATTTTTTTCAATACTGGAATCTGCTGTAGAAATAATATATCTAATAATTGCAAAATATTTACTATAGCCCAAATTGTTACCGTACCCCATGATCCAAATGGTCGTGAAATTCATTCGTTTCGTCTTGAAATTCGTCCATCTGCTTGCAATTCATTATTTGCTCTTCCGTGTCTTCATCACGCTGTGGAAATCGAAAATTCCATATATCATCCTTTCTACCGCTAAGAAAACTTCTCTGTCTGTGTTGTCGCCGTCTCCTTAAAAACGCAAATAAAATATCAAGAAAGAAAAATTTATGATCATTATTTTTAATATGGTAATCTTACTTTTTCCGGTAGTGAGATTCATGCGACTGTATCTTTTGTGAATGTCCGTCATCGCTGTCATCAAAATACTATGAAAAAAATCATTCAAAATTAGTAATAAAACTATGAGTTGATTTAACACGCAGTCATTTATATCTGATACAGTACGATACAAGCTACTCTGAGTTATTTTGAGATGAAAATTCATCTTAACTATCGTTTCTAAACAAACATCGATCGAAAGATTTAACCCTTTTAAGTCTTGTTCTAGATTTATTCTGATCCATTTCTTGCTCTTCATTGTCGTCATCACGCTGTGGAAATCGAAAATTCCTGACACAATCCTCGCCACCAGTACCGCTAAGAAAACTTTTCTCTTCGTGTTGTTGCCGTCGCCTTTAATACGCAAATAAAATATGAATTATGTTATAAACAAAGTCATTTCAGAATCATCTGCTCGTTGAAATGTTAAGAAAGTTGTTGTAAGAAAAATTGATGACCGCCATTATTTTTAATAATTAAAAAAAAAAACTTACGACGTGAATTTGACCAAGTGCTTCTGATGTTTATCTATTGATGGAGGTGAGATTTTAGGATCAGATGTTTGTTTCTCCACCTGTCCAGATAATGGAATTCTATTCTCATACTGTGGTGGCAAAAACAAACTTTTTCTTGTAAATGTAAATGTAAATGGATTCTGAAATAATCGTCGTAAAACAGATTAGTTTCAAACGGGATTTTGTTCTAAATTTTGTTTTACTGTAACAATATTTATTTCGAAAAATTTACGAAAAAAAGACAGAGCGCTCGAGAGAGCAAGAGAGACACCGATAGTGCGCAAGAGAACGAAAGACAAACACAGAGAGACACGAGCGTGAGAGAGAGAGACACATACGCCGGAAAACGGGAGCGCGCAAGAGAGACACACAGTGCGCACATTTCCGAGTTTCAGGACATGGGAGAGGATTCCGAATACGTGTGAAACTACGTTCAATTGCGATTTTCGGGTGTTTGAGCACATTTCCGAGCGACGGGAGGTGGATTTTCGAAATTTCGAAATTTTGTTTTAATAAGATTTATTTCGAAAATATTCCCCCCCCTCTCCCACACATTTGTAGTTTGAACAAGTTTGTGAGGATTAAAACGATTTTTTTGAGGAATTAAACGATTTTTTTGAGGAATTTTAACGAATTTGTAAGGGTTTGAAAGATTTTTGAGATTTTTTAGCCTGGGAGGATGGGGGCGATCACCCATACCAACCTTTCCCTGGATCCGCACATGGTTACGCATTTGCGCTCCTTATAGCGCATGTAATTCCATAATATAAAGTTTTTTTTAAATATTTCCTTTCGAAATATTTCTTGTTCGAAGAAAATCCAGTCAAAAATATTCCCGCGTTCGCAAATTATCAATAGTAGTTAATGTAAACGTTTGTAATATTTTAAAAAAAAACGGTTTTAAAATTACTTTACAAACAGGCATTTTCATTTTCACTGTCAAATGTAAGGGTGGCTTTCCATTCATTGTTTCTATAGCTGTTACCGCTGCATGCAATGAATCATACGTAACAAACCTATCAAGGAGCAATTGTTTTTAAATTCGGAAATCTCGCGATTTGATTTTTGCATTACCCTAATCGTGTCTTTATGATCTTTTTTGACGGTAACATGTTTACGCATAAAATATTCCCAAAGGGAGCGAATATTTCGCTGAGATCGCACTACAAAAAAATAAGTTAAAAGAAATAAAGTGAAGGTTAAAAAATGTTTAAAAGTTTGCTTACTCTAGTGAAATGCCAGGGAATCCTCTCGATGTATATCGTTGGATTTTTCATTTGGAATTGTTCGCGGCGTCTAAATTTTATTTGGAAAAAAAGAAGGGAAGAAAAAATAAAATAAATTAACAAAAAAAAAATATATACAAACAGTATTTTATGTCATTTTACTTATATTCCAATGTTGCGTTGCACGTGTCTTTATCGTCTAGTAGATCCATGTTCGCCTTTAAAATTACTTCACAAACAGGCACTTTCATTTTCACTGTCAAATTTAGGGGTAGCTTTCCATTCATTGTTTCTATAGCTGTAACCGCTGCATCCACTGTTCTAAACGTCACAAATCTAGAAAAGAACAATGGTTTTTAAATTGGAACATCTCGTGTGCTTTGATTTTTGCATTACCCTAATTGTGTCATTATGATCTTTTTGGATGGTAACATGTTAATATATAATATTTTCCCACAGGGAGCGAATAATTGGTACAATTCGCTCTAGAATAAAATAAGTTGAAAAGAATAAAGTGAAGGCCAAAAATGTTTAAAAGTTTACTTACTCTAGTAAAATGCCAGGGAATCCTCTCGATGTATATCGTTGGATTTTTCATTTGGAATTGCTCGCGGCGTCTAAATTTAATTTGGAAAAAAAAGAATAAAAGAAACAAAAAAAATAAATCAACAAAAAAAAAAATACTTTGGTATGCTTAAAACAATAATTTTAGTTTTACTTGTATTCCAATTTTGCGTTTTCTATATTTTTATTGTCAAACCATTGCCGGGTAGGTTGATCCATGTTCGCGTCTTTTTGTCGCAAGATCGACCTTGTTTTTGCCGGATCAAAACAAAACCTCGTGCCTCGTCTGCTCGTGGGGGAAGAAACTAAGCACCAGATGGCAACATAGTCGTGCATGTTGATATAATTTCTTGATTTTTTGAATCAATAATAATAAGAAAATAAGTCATTAGTTAAGACTATTGAAAGGGATCATTGCTATTTTAACTAAAAAGTACAATAAAATTCCTCGGTATTATTTGAAACAACAAAAAAATAAAAAGAACAGCATCTGGGATTCCGAGGCGGTCACCCATCCAAGTACTTCTGGTACTAACCAGATCCGATGCTTCTTAACTTCGGGGATCGGACGAGAACCGGTGTTTTCAGCATGGTATGGCCGTTGTCGTGAAATAGTTTTCCAAAATTCTAATAAAAGCTTTCATCTTATGCAATTTTAATCAACCAGAAAGTCTATTTCACCTCAAATATTTTCTAAACATTTATTATGTAACAAAATTTCTCAACAGCCTGTAAATCATTGTTTTTAAATTTTATCTAGTGTAATTTTAATTTTGATATTTAGCAAATAGCAAACAAAAAAACCTGAAAATTTCATAAACTTTAATAAACAAGTACAGTTCTCAAAGTGGAAAAGTTTTATTATGAAACTTAACAAACATCTAGTTATGAAAGGAACTTGAAATGAAATACAAAAAAAAAAGTACATCAGATAATTTCTGATTTTTGAACTGAATTATAGTGAGTTTTACGGATATAATGGCACATTGTTATTAGAAAGCTCAACAACAACACGGAATTTAGTATCGTCAACAATTTTCATCGTGAGTACTTTGTTGGTAAAGGCAATTAATGGTTCCATGGTTTTCGGTTCTTCTTTAAGAGCCACAATGAGAAGCGGCAAGGTGAGCATTTCTTTCGGAATTGGACGGATATTGTTATATTCAACAACTTCTACATTGCCAAAATCGACAAAAAGAACCGACGCCTTATCGTCCTCGATGTGCTGTACCTCCCCTCGATACCAATTCGAATCTCCTCTGTACTTAGCAATTACAAGTTCCTTCACACGTGGACTGTAACTTTCTCGAGAGCCAGCCGCCGGGGGTTCCGAAATTACCGCCGATAAAAATTCTGCGTAATAAGGCTGCGGATGAAGAAAAATCTTCTGAAAATCACAAACCCTAACGATGAGTGCTTTACATTGAAGACCAAGCTTTAGTCTGGGCAAGTCCTTAATTGTCAGAATCGGCGATTCTTCTTCCTCAATCTTCTCTTCTTGCGCATTTATTCCAAATTCTTCCTCAATCTTAGACTGACCACTGGTCAAAATACATGTCACCATTTTGTAATTGACAAGTGCAGCTTTCACTCGTTCCTTATCCAACTTTTCAACCACCGTCATTTTCAAAACAGCTGATTCAGCAATGTCTTTAGAAAGGATTTCCTGTTTTTCCTCGTCTATCACTTTCGTATCAATTTCGCAGTGTGCTGCCACAGCATGAAACCCTTTGTGGTCTTCCAGAACTTCTTTCATGTCTTTCACATCTTCTTGGCTGCCATAATCGAGATAAAATACTTTTTCCCAGTTACCACAATTCGTCGACTTTGCCGCATTCATACTTCCAGTTGGAGCGTCAATCAAAGTTTCTTGCTGACTTTCATACGTCGTCTCGAATTGCAACGTCTCTCGAAGCAGCTCGATAGACAAAACAGCAGCTCCCCGGAACGTTGTCAAAGAACCGGGAATGACTGGGTACAAAATAAATGGATCACCCTCGTCCAATTTGCTGATGGCCGATTCACCAAGAAAGAAAAATTTGTGATCATTATTTTTAATATGGTAATCTTACTGTAACCTGTGTGGCGGGGCCCTTTGCACCACTGAGCCAACTGTTTATGTACCTCTGGTGTTCTAGATGCACAGCTGGCTTACTGATGACAGCCAACCAAATGTGGCTAGTCAAAGCTGTACACATCCAGACACTGTGCACGTATCCAGGTCTTTTACGTTTAAGACTTCAGACCCTTCAATGAAGGAAGCGTTGTTGATGTTAATACTGAGCAGTGAGCATCAGGCAATGACAGCAAAGGACTGTATCATGTGGCGGAAGCCCATTAAATGGAAGGAAAAAGTAAAAAATAGCGCAGTGCAAAGCCGGCATCCTGCTTGCTAACAAGCCAAAAAGTTTGGCTACTTAAATCCCCTCATGCCAGCTCTGTTTACATCTCCAGGTGCTTTCCGCTCTTGCCAGATGATGATAATATACCAATGATACAGAAAGCACTTCTCCGGTTCCTGCGAGTCACTGTCAGTGTTAAATGGTCGGTGTCTAAATTGGCTGGATTTATTTTGGAAGTATGATTGCGGCAAAGTCGACGAATTATGGTAACTGGGGAAGAGGAGTTACCGTGGTATCGAAGAACACCGACTCGACAAAAGTATTTTATCTCGATTATGGCAGCCAAGAATATGTGAAAGAGATGAAATAAGTTCTGGAAGACCACAAAGGGTTTCATGCTGTGGCAACTCACTGCGAAATTGATACGAAAGTGATGGACGAGAAAGAAGAGGAAATCCTTTCAAAAGACATTGCTGAATCAGCTGTTTTGAAAATGACGGTGGATGAAAAGTTGCATAAGGAACGAGTGAAAGCTGCGCTTGTCAATTACAAAATGGTGACATGTGTTTTGACCAGCGGTCAGTCGAAAATTGAGGAAGAATTTAGAATAAATGCGCAAGAAGAGAAGATTGGGGAAGAAGAATTGCCGATTCTGACAATTAAGGACTTGCCCAGACTAAAGCTTGGTCTTGAATGTAAAGCTCATCGTTACGGTTCGTGATTTTCAGAAGATTTTTTTTCATCCGCAGTCTTATTACGCAGAACTTTCATCGGCCGTAATTTTTGAACCTGGTACTGGCCGGATCAGCTGTCGGCAGTGCGTGTTTGCCGCCGTTTCTCGAGTATTTGATCGACGCGTATGGACTCAATGGAGCTTGTCTCGTGTTGGCGGGTGTTGTGATGCAATTTTTTGTCGTCGGGGCAATCGTGAGAACTGTTTTTAATGTCACGCGTAGTCATCCGAAGGTACCACTGGTGGCAAAATTAATAATTAGTGAAGAAATTCAAAGGAAAACGTCGATTCTTTCTTTGGATTTTCTTAAAAACTTCACTTTTCTCGTGAACGGACTCACAAATTCCATCCAAGCTTCGCTTTTCTTCGCGATGTTAACGATTCTTCCCGATTTAGCCGTGGAAGAAATGGGAGTGAGCAGAATCAAAGGAGCGTATTTAGTTTCCGCCGTCGCTTTTGCTGATTTGGGATCGAGACTTCCCGCTGGGATTTGTTTTCTCAAAATGAAAATGGAGAAAAAGAAAGTTTATATTATCGTTTTGGTCGTAAACGTTCTGGGTCTTCTTCTTTTAGCCTTTGCAGGGAATTATTACGTTGCCATGATCGCTGCTGGCATCGGCGGTATGTGTTTTGGGTTCGGAATGGTTCTTTACTTCGAGATTTTAGCGTCGTGTCAATCGCCGAAAAAGTTTCCGACTGCGTTAGGGTTTAGCGAGATGATGAAGGCTCCGTTTTGCTTGTTCACAGCGTCGTCTGTTGGTGAATTTTTCGAAATATATCAAATTTTTTTTGTTATTAAAAATTATAAAATTATAATTTGTGACTTTAGGGAGTCTAAAAGATGCGACTGGAAGTTACAGCCTGACTTTTCTGATCTTTGCCGGGGCGCAATCACTCGCAATTGCATTGTGGGTGTTGGAAATCATGTGGCACATGAGGAAATCGAAGAATGTAAAAAGTATTCGTGAAATAAATTTAAATATAAACTAGAAATAAAATATAAAAATTTGGCCTTTTAATTTATACATCTGAGCAGTAAATATTAATGCTTATTTTTTCTGGTAAAGCTACGTTGATCGTATTGCACAAAGTACGATGGGTCCAGTAACTTCTCGTTCAATTTTTTTTGTTCGATCCATTCACATTCCGAGTTTCTGTCGTAATTACTATTAAAAAAATACAAATTTTCAATTAAATTTCTACTAAAACAATTTCCATTCCTCATACTCACCTAAGAATCTCTTCATCGGTCTTTCCAAGAACTTTTCCGGCATTCATTCCTTGCAACTTCTTCAAAACATTATACAATTCGCGCAATCTTTTAGTGATGTAGCTCACCAAGGAGAAAGTTTGAGTAACTGCTGTCGAGATTTTGTCCTAAAAAAAAAATTTATTAATTATAATCGATTTTTTTAAAATAAAAAAAATCATTCAAAAAATTTACGATATTTT
>JAQFZO010003187.1:0-10458 GCA_034695885.1 Geophilus flavus | reverse complement strand
TGTATTTTTGTTGGAATCTGTATGCCTCTTCAGGTTATGGGCTGTCACAAATCCGATGGTCACATTGGTTTTGACCTCGAAGGTCATTTTCAAGGTTATTCCAATGCTAACTTTTCGACCTTGGTGAAATTCATTCACCAAATTTTAATGATCAATGAAGATAAGTGAATTAGAAATGGGAGTATAGATTTGTTTTTGCTTCCATTTTGTACACAACTTTAACCGTTTTTCTAAAAATAATTCCCCATTAAAGACACGAGGAAGTAATATCATGTTTATAGGCTAATTTGAAAAGTTAACATTGTAATAACCTTAAATTTAAGAAAAGATCATCAACACTAATCCAAACAAATGATGAACACTACATATATTTTTTTATTATTATATATAGCTTTATAGGTACTCTTATTCCATTAATAAATGAATTTATTGCACTTTATAGATTTTTTTTTCTTTTAACTTAGGAATAGATGATGGAGGACATTGGATTTTTACATGAACTTTTAAGTCAACAAATCGTAAATGAAGAATATGATCACTATACAACTTAACGTCTGACACACAGATTGATGCAATCGTGGTATCGCCACATTACAGCCGTTGTAATTACACGTCAGTATGCAACCACGAAGAGTATCTTCGTCGAATTTGAAAACTCCACATTGATTATCCATATTATCTAAAGTGCATCTTCTTATCACCATCACTTCACCCGTCGAAACTGAAGAAAACAGACGAGAGATGAAAGAATTAGCAAAAATAATGAATATTGTGTAGTTGTTTGCTAGTTTACCGTCACGTCCGATCACTTTTAAGCAGAAATTAGCAGGAAACATGCCAACGTGGCCTTTCTTCGGTTCCATGCAGTGTTCCGTGTACGTGCTGAGAGCAGGATTGTACGGGTCGTGGCAATTTTCATCGGTGCCGTTCCTCGAATGACAAGTGTAGCAGTTTATAGCATTTACTGGAAAAGGGAAATTGTTAATTGCTGCAAGTTCTGTGAATTTCTACGATTTTTTTTGTTTACCTTCGGGAAGAATGAATGAGACGATGCTTAATAAAAGAGCAAAAAAGGTCATGATCTGAAAAGATAAAAATAAAAATTATTAGTTATTACAGGTTTTGTACTGCATATGAAAGAGTTTGAATTTTTGCCAGGTAATTTGAAGTCATTGCTGTGCCAGCACTTAGGTTTTGGTGGTTTAGGTTTCAGGGTTTTACATAATTGAAAATTCTTGTTACCCCATTTATTCGTGCTGTGCCTTGTTTTATGTGAGGATAATTTACGTTTGTATTAAAGTTTTGTTGGTTTTAGATTTGTAAAAAGTTGAAATGGCTTGTTGTTTACTTACTTCTGTTAAGATTGGATTTTGTGGATGCAGTGGACAATGACAAGAGATATAATTAACAACTTTATTTACTCTTTTTCCCCCACTTCCCTGAGGTGTTGCAAGTTGGAACAAGTCTTTAAAAATGAGGTGTAAATGGGGGTTATTTCAAACTTTAAACACCTTTAAGATTTTTATTTATTCTGTAGACGGAGTACGTAACTAAAGTGTCAGTTGTAAAAGTTTAAGATGTTAAGTCATCTGCACTTTAAAACTGCTTGATATGGTGCGTGTGAGTAAAATGTTTGATGAGATGTGTACCTTTTTAACTATTGTAGTTTTGAAGTGCAAATTACAACTCTTAAGGTGATGCAAGGTGATGTTGACTTGGTTTAAAACGATGTAACTATGTTTACTTCTATTTCTTAGAGCTTTAAGAGTGTTAATCAAATGCAATCATCTGAGAAGAGCATCAGCTCTAATAACACAGTCATGAGTGTTACGGACACGAACACATATGTATAGAATTTAAATAGTGTAAAATTCCCTGGCAGTGTAAAAATAAGAAACATATTTACACAGGTGAGAATGCAGTAGGAAGTTCACTAAAGTATGCATTGTACTGAATCAGTGCAAACGAATGTGAAATTTTAAAAACACCACATACAAATTTCAGAATTGCAGTGTATAATTGCACTTAATGGCTAGTATAATTTGGGACAAGTGCTAACATTGCAAAACTATACATATTAAATTATTAACACACTTTTTTTTAAAGAGTGACTCATGTTGTTGAAAACATCCTGAAGATGGCCTTTATTAGAGAGACTGAAACTAGCCATTACATATAATAAATTGTGTTTAATAGGGAGTGTACAGTTGCTGCAGGAACTGAAACCTGAGTTTTTCACTGCCAATTTCCTTCCAAGTAAAAGACCCAGATATATTAATGATTAGAAAGAGTTCTTTTGTGAGACATGTGATACTTTACATATGCAATGAAGGACAATATTAAAATATATTGCGTTTACCATAGTGATAAACTGATAATAAGCAAAAAATAAAAATGATTTGTCACACAAATTAAACCTTACCAAACTTAGGACCACTAACTCATCCCTTAAATTGTGAAATAAAAGAAAATGGTTTCAAATTTCCCATCAATCACTAAAATCTCATTCATCAGCAAGAAACTAATCCCAGTTTCTATCTTTGCCTCAGACATTTTTTTGGATTGAACTTCTTTTGATCTTGTGCCAGTTTAATCTTACCACAGGCTATTGCACTTTATTAACTAGATAATAAACAGAGGCCATCAATCACATTTTACATACAGTCACTTCTCACATCACCTGCACCTGCAGTGCTCAACACTGCAGGCAAACCAAAGACGAACACACAAGTATAAAATACAATATACTCACATTGCAGTCACACAATGCGTCTGCATTGAATATATGACCATGAACTTTTCAAAATTATTTACCCAACTGCAGTTAATGGCATAGAAACTGCCATTTTCAATAATTGCAACTAGATAAATTGCATAATTCCACCATTACAAGACAAAGAAAAGACCAGATAAAAAAATCTTGGCTCTTTCCACACCTGCGCTCAATCCATACCAATGAAATGATAACGCGCCATCTGCCAATCACATTTTAAAATTCGGGATAAAATACTTAGATAGATTTTTCAATTCACTGCAATCCAACAACCACATAAAAAAAATCTTAATAAATCCAACCAGGAAACTCATCACCAGTAATCAATCACCGGTTGAATCACTTAAGAAACACCCATTATGTTAAAAAAAATCATTATTCCAATAGTAAGGTGAGTTAAAGACGAGTACTCGGTGCGCACATCCGGATCGATACAGTTACCATGGCAACATCATCCTCATCCTTGTAAATGGGGGGAAAATTTAGATTTAAAAGCTACTTATTAATTTTGTATAAACTCTTTGATTTACTACGTAATTAAAAGATGATTCGAGCGAATTTTACTCACATGTTTTGGCTATAAACGAAAATATCCTTAAATCTTTCGACCAGACTGTTGGATGGAATGATGTAATGTGAGACAGTCTCTTTACATGATGTGTTCACACGCTTTTCAGCAAACCTGCTCGCTTTATGCGTCGTGATTTTGGGTTTTTCTTTTCTGTTATTTTACATTACTGTTCCTGAATGCTGTACTGACATTCTCGATTGCATCGTCGATGGAGCGCATCGATGGTGTTTGATCATTTGTGTTGTGTGGAGATGGGAGGCGAGAGAGATTGTGGTTTATGATTTTGTCGCGCGATGGCAGTAATGTGTGGGTGGTTTAAGGTGGATTGGATGTGTTGTGGTGTGGGGTTGGGAATGAATCTCTGTTAATGTTTTTTTTTTATTATTATTGGGAAAACTGTAATTTTTTTTGTAGAGTGGGATGATGTGTGATGTTGTGATTCAGCTTTTTCTCACAAGTGGCGCAATGAATTTTATATGAGGATTTTTCTTTTTTTTTCACCCATCCACACTGTTGCGTATGGATCAAATGGGCTCGCCAGCAGTGCGTTGGAAAGCGTAAAATATCATTTGAGAGAAATTCAGCTTAAAGAAGAAATGCGGTTTTAAAGTTATATTAAGAGATGGCGAGGGTTTATTAAAATATTTTCAATGCTACATATCTAGAAAAAAATTTGCATTTTTTTTTTTGCAGTTTTATACTATTTTTAGGTAACTTAAAAAAATCTGAAAAAATATATAAATGTGGCAATAATTTTTTTTCTGCAATTTTTCTGCATTTTTCATCAAAAATCTGCAAAAAGGCCTAAAAATTGCAGATAATCTGCAGACAGAGCTAATGAATTTAAAAAAGCCGTATGGTAATAAATTTTAAGAAATGCGTATCGTTACAAAACCAATGATAACAAAGGATCACTTTGATGATTTTATAAAAGTGTGGTCAGAATGGGCCACTGCCAAGTTCTTATTCCGGAGGCTCGCCACCAAGGGTGCCTTTTGGTCTCACAAACCGCTCGCTCACCTAATTACATCGCCACCGAATCATGGCACATGTGTTTCCAAAGATGACAACTTTTATTCTGATTGATTCGCGCGTTGGGCGCAGTGGGGTGTTACCCGTCACCCGCTTGTATCTGAAGGTTATTATTCACAGCGAGTACCCTGTAGGCTGTAACCAGGCACCTGTTTAACAATTTTCCGCAAAACATCGTCAAAAAACGAATGCGCACCCAGCTAAAAATCTGAGGTGTAATTGTTCCCGAATTTGGTACTGTTGTGAGGTGTAAATTGCTATTTACATCCCACAACAGTTATCCCAAATTGGCTACTGTTATTCGGTGTAAATTCTACACTTTCCTGGTGCAAGTTTAGAAATACAATCCTGCAGTAAAAAATTCTCCCTTGCAGTGAGCGGCATTGTTGATCAAAATACTCTCCAAGTAGGTTTATTTCACATGAAATACTTTGGTGAAAGATGTTGCTCACTGCAAGGGACAATTTTTTTGATCAGGATTGTCCATTCTAAGCTTTACACAACGATGTGTAGGTTTACACCGAATAATAGTAGTCAATTTGGGACAAACGTTTACACACTATAATACATCTCGAATTTTTAAGAGTGTAGGGACAAAGCTCATACTACTTTAACAAAGTGGGCCAAGTTCCACCCCTAGCAAAAACCTACCTCAACAAACTGGCTTTTCTTACTCTCCAGGGTGGAAATTTGTCCATGGGTGTACAATTCTAGTCAAAAAATTGTGGCAATCAACATTGTCCAATATAGATTCACCCAGTCTACATGCATGAGTCTATTTTGGTCGATGCTAATGACAATATTTACCACTGCTGTACATGCAAAAATACAGTAATTTCTCTTATTATGCATTGCAATTTAACAAATGTAATAATTTATTAATTTTTCTTGGTTTTCATATTTTCCATTAGTTGCCAGTCGGATCATATGAAGAAGGCGTGAATTTAGTTGTTAACGGCGAAGCACTTGCAGCAATGCACATTTGGAAAAATTTTAGCGACGTTTTGTTCACCAGGTAACAAACTAACAACCCTTTAATTTTACTGAAGCTTATCCCTCATACGTATATCTTAAATTACACTGTTTTACTTTTCAAGATTAATTTCTCGTGGAAATGTGTCCCAAACAGTTATTCAATCTGGCAGTATTCATTTGAGACAAGATACAACTGATAAACACTCATCACTTCACCTAACCAAAGTTCTCCATCAAGCCCTAATAGCTCTTTCCAAACATGAGATCGGTGATCCCAGAAGATACCCACAGTTTGTGATTAACCTATTTCAGGTATAAACAATAGGAGTTTTCAATAATCAGTCGATTTTCCGAGTTCTCGATTGTCTAATAATGTGATGTCCTTTAATCCCCATCACATATGGTACCTGGTCGAATGCTTCAATAATCACACGTAATGGGGACTTGCAGACTAGTGCAATCACAAAATTCCTTGAAAAGAAATTTGATTTTTATTTACTTTGTAAGGCTCGTAGAACACTTAAATAAAGGTGTGATGCGATGGTGGCTCTGATTTCTACATTTACACTTCACCTCTAGCTCCAATCACTCCTATAATGATTGATTCTGCATGTTTGACAAACTGGAGTCACTGAGGCAGTGCCATATCTCAATCTTTATCCAGTTGTTAGGAAGTCATTGCATCAACTTTGCCAGAATTTGCGGTCCTCGGAGAGGAAAAATAAATTTTTTGTACTGCAGCCGAATATGGTTCATTGGTCGTCTTGAATCGGGCTTCTCGACGTGATGAGGTTAAGTTGTGCCAGTTACGTGTTGGCCATGCTAATTTTTCTCATGGCTACCTGTTAAAGGGAGCCCTGGCACTTATTTGTGACGTTGACTTTGTTCCCTTCACTGTTCGTCATTTTCTTTTGGAATTTAAATTTTGTTGTTTTCGGTTTGTCAAGGTAATTGAGGTGGGGTACATACGATATGGGAAATACTACAAATATTTGCCACTGTTTAATTTTGGCACTCATATGCTATCACCATATCACGTGATTATTGCAATGTTAGAAAAGGAACCATGCATGACAGGGATTAGCAGGTTATTCCATAATCGCATAATCGACTGATGATTGAAATACTTTAATATTTGGTACTTTAATAGACATTAGGATTAATCAAATAACTTTCATCATTATAGGCCAATGAGCCAGTATATGACATAACCTCTGAAACATCAAGTACAATCGAAAGCATTGCTTCAGGATTAATTCTTGCTATCATTTACTTATCTGCCGTTAGCTTGACATCGCTTTCATTCATTACTGAGAAAAGAAGAGGTTTATTTGAAAGAAATTGTGTGTCAGGTACTATAAAACTAAAAGTATTTCAAGTTGAATAATATCAACTATAAATAAATGTAATTCTTGTTTTGCAGGAGTGACCTCATTTGAAATTGTATGTAGTTACATAATCACTCAAGTTGGAATAGTGATCATACAAGTGTGGCTGGTTTTACTCTTTGCAATTAAAGTGTTTAATGTGCACAATGGAGGCAGCTTACTGTTGGTTATGGGCCTGGTATTTCTCCAAGGAATGTGTGGTATGACATCAGGTATGATCTCAATATTATCTTTGATACAGTATTACCCCAGAACAGGCGGCACGCTGGTAACCAGTGAGTTTCTCCAGGGTGCCAGATAATTCGGATAACAGTGCTAAATTTTTTTGTTAAAATTTAGAAAATCTCCCTCACACCGGCATGCCACCTGTTCCGGGGTTATATGGTAGGAAAAAAAAAACAACATCAATTTTGTTTGTGCTACAACTTCAGATAAAACAATAATACAGTAATTTAGCTGCTTTCAAAACTGAAACAGATCCTTAGGGCCGGTGAAAATGGATAAATGGACGCTTATGCTTGCGCTTACGCTTCACGCTTGGGCTTTGCCCTTGGTTTTGAGGCGTAATTTCCGTATCCAGATTTTTTGATTTTTACGTGTGAACATATGTGCATTTTAAAAAAAATGGAGGCCTCCAGCACCGATCTAACGGTTTTGGTTCATGCTTATGCTTGAGCTTAAGTGCCCATTTGCGCCGGGCCTTAAGAATCCAATTCAAATGACACTATACACTACGTTACCATGATGGATTTTTTTGATGATTATCCTATAAAACAACAATGAACAACATACTCAACAATTGTTAAAAACAAGATAATCTGCAAAAAATCCGTATTATTTGTGACCATGTAAACGTAGTGTATGTGCATTCATTCTGTTTGATTTTCTGAAAAAAATTGTCGCAAGTGGTACTGACCAAAGTACTCACCGCCGGCGCCAGGCCTTTTAGACGAGTTTACTTCACACTATGTTTACATGGTCGTAATAATACGTCTGCCGAATTATGTGACTGTTGAATAACAGGGTATATACATATGTTTATTTGGCGTCGAGTTATATTGGCAGTCCAAGGTAGCTGCCATTTTCGAGTGAGGTAAGACAGAATGGGAAAAATTTCTGCACATAAGCACATGCGCAAAAATAGTTAAATCTCTACTGTAGACCCTATTTAGATGGTTTTTATTTTAAATGTAAATAACTATTTTGGACGATAGTGAATATTTGGCCTTTTTTGTCCATAAACAAATATTTCAGGGTTTCTGGACCTCCAATATCTAATTTTAACTAAGTTTCCGTGAATGAAGTACCGGTATTGACTGGTGGAAATACATGTGCAAGATCAAAAATATTTTAGCGGGAGATAAAAATGAATCATTAGGCGAATTAAACCTAGCATAAGTTGCATCCAAAGGCGCACTTAGGAGTAGGCAAAGGTAGGCAATTGCCTAGGGGCGCCAGTGAGCAGGGGCGCCTTCGTGGGCGAATCCAGGGGCGAAGTGGTGGGGCGATCACCGCCCTCTTTTTTAACCCTGAAAAATCCCAAAAAATCTTCACAAAATCGCTCAAAATCATCATAAAAGCGATCAAAATCACTAAAAATCATCACAATATAGTAAAAATCACCGCAAATTCGTTCAAAATTTTTCAAAATTTTATAGATCATCAGATTTTTTGGACAATTTTGGTCATGACAATTTTTTTGACCACGATTATCCTGTAATCTGAAGGTTGCTTCTATTAAATTTGGTGTTTATAAAATTCATTACCTAATTTAATTTTGGTTTTAATTCTTTCTAGGCTTCTTTATATCCAGTGTTTGCAAAGACGAAAAACAAGCCACAATGATGTCACTAGCAATTTTCTTCCCAAGTTTTACAATGAGTGGTTGGTTAACTTTTTTTCATTAAAAAAAAACCTTAAGTTTCATTAACACTTTCTTTTATTTTCTTTCATAGGAATTTTATGGCCTATGTTGGGAATGTCAAATATCCTTCAGAAACTTACACAATTTTTTCCACAAACTCTTGCGGTGGAAGCAATAAGATGGGTGATGTTACGAGGCAGAGATATTTCATGGATTCCCGTATGGGCCGGTTTTTTATCTACTATTTCTTGGGTTTTTGGATATGTAATTCTGTCAATGATTGTTATGGGAATAAGAAAATAATTATTTAACACGATTAATCCTAATTTTCAAACATCCCAATCCCAATGTAAATTTACAAACACCTTTTCTATGACCATATTGTATTTTTCTTGTGTTATTAGTAACAAAGAGAAATTTGTAACAATTAAACCTAACTATCTATGCTTGTTAATATGGCGCAAGCCGGTGATCCAGTATCAATAATAAATTAGTTATTAAAATTATTTAGTAGTCACTAAATTCGGTTATTATAGATGAAATAAAACTAATAAATACCTTCGGAACTTCGTAAAAACCATGTTCTTCAATCGACTTGTGCTTGTATAACCCAAGAATTAAACCCGATCCGAGTTAATCTCGTTAACATCTCTATAAATCCCATCCCATCCCATGCAAATGCGAAATCTGTAACCAGAAAATAGAAATCTTTTTAAATAATGCCTAAAATCTTTCAAAATCCTAGAAATCCTTAGATATCTTTAATAATCTTAACAAAAGTTTACGACATGTTTTAAAAATCTTTAATAAATCTTCCACAATCTTTAAAAATCTTACGATATGTTTAAAAATCTTTATAAAATCTGCCAACATTTTTCAAAAACTTTACACAATCTTGAAATCTTGTCGACGAATTCGGAATTCCAAATGTCGGCCCCCACCAGCGGGAAGGCCGACGAGATTTACAAGCCGTAAATCTAATGTACGGTACTAATAGATTTACTCGGATTTACTTGGATTTACATTAATTTACTGAATTACTTGTTAGGGGTATAAAAAATTTTTAAAATGTTCTGGAATGTCTGTCTCCGAGGAGAAAACTCGAGAAAACTACAAATATTATCTTATTCAACTTCAACATTGTCACTAGATGGCGGCACATGCCTAAACAACACACCAAAAAAAACAACAGTCACAGACTCGGTCACAGATGGAAGAACAAACACACCCAGTAAATGCAAAGCACTGTGGTGTTGAAGGTACCTGAAACGTTATGCAAGACTTTAATAACTCCTAATAATAAATGTTGGAGCGACAAAGCATACTTCGAATATTTCTCACTATGTCTACAGCGCCATTTAAATTGAAACTGTCTGATCGACTCGCGTCTCGCACCCGGAGGCACCGCTCTAGACTGCACCAAACAACCTTCACCGCGGATTTATAGATCTAGATCAAATGACTGATGACATACAATTCGACTGACAATTTACATCGGTAAATATTTAACATCTCAGTTCCATCACATAATCATTCATTACATTTTTTTTCTCTCAATTTTTCCAGTTGCCTAGAAAATAACCGCAAAACGTAAACAAACTTAACAACATATTGATCAATATCTTTATCTAAATGGCGAAAGATTCTGCACTAGTTGAGCGATCAAATATCGAAATGACTGCGGTTAATCATTCAATGCAAGTTTTGACAGATCAAGCAATTGAAATTCAGGATGTGTATTTCCATTATGGATTTGCTAAGTGGAAAGTTGGTGTGTTGAATGGAGTCAGTTTAAATGTCCCAGCTGGAAATATGTAATTTTTACATTTTAATTAATTAATTTTTATTTTTTTAA
>JAQFZO010003186.1:0-10458 GCA_034695885.1 Geophilus flavus | reverse complement strand
TAGGTGCATTACAACCTATGGCGAGCAGTCTTGACCAATGACAGGGCATTTTGAACTATCTTGAAATAAGCGAACAGCTTTAAAAAGCATCGTTCGCATAAGACCATTGCACGGCCAATGGCAGATTTTCTCGTACAACTCTACGATATAACATTAAGTTTAAAGTTGTAGAACAGTGGTTTATGTGTGAACAGTAATGTTTAGCAAAGAGGACGGGCCATATGTGACGAGGGACGAAGCAACAAACCTCAAATACGCCTCTAATGCCTTGATTTTTTTTATTGTGTAAGTTGCAATTTTGCCAGACATAAGCAATCAATCACGACTTTCTGAAAAAGTGGTTCAAATGGGCTTTTAAGCTCAAGCTTAAGTGCGAACCAAAACCGTTAGCTTGGTGCTGGGGACCTCCATTTTTTTTGGAAACTGCACATGTGTTCACACATAAAAATAAAAAAAACTATGCGTGTACTGTTTTACGTGCGAATGATGTTTTATGTGAAACATCTTTAGTGGCGTTGGTGTTTGATTGTTGATGTTTGATTGATGTTTGATGTTTTGATGTTTGATCGGGTACTTTTTGTTTATATTGTATTTTGTTGGCAGAAACGATTATTACCGCAATCATTGTTTATGACGGGGGCCACTGGCCACTGGCCACCGGCCTGTGGCGTGTGACCTGTGACCGTGGCTTGTGGTTTTGTACCGCCTGGTGTTTTCATGCAAAAACAAGCATGAAATCACAAAATCATAAATCGCGCTATCATAAAATCCCTTGTTTCGGACAAGCACCGCCTAGTGTCTTCATGCAGCAACAAGCATAAAATCACAAAATTATAAATCGGTGTTCGGTGTTCGAAGTTCGGTGTTCAGTGTTCGGTGATATATTGTCACCTTTGTTATTTGTTAATTGATTTAGTTTTGCACCTGTTGTTTATATTTTTGTGTATGTAGCCATCTTCTTTAGGGGACGGGGTTTGCGGTTTGTGGCTAGTGGCTTGTGGCTTGTGACTTGTGCCCACTGGCAACAAGTGTGGCTTGCGGCTTGTTATTTTGTACTGCCTAGTGTCTTCATTACGTACCGTACTCATAAAATCTTCGTTTTTCCCTTGTTTCGGTTTTGTACCGCCTAGTGTCTTCATGCAGAAACAAGCATTGTTTATGACGTCACTTCCGTCTTAAATTTGGTAACAATATCTTAACAATATCTTTTCTGAAAATCACTCTACGCCATTATAAAGATGTTTCACATCAAAAATTTGGATCCAGAAATATGGAAGACCAATCTTGACAAAACTTTAGTGCATTTTTAAAAACTGAAGTATGCAATCAAATGTGTTCTGATCAGAATTGAGCACTAGGTGAAAATTCACTTTATGTAAAATTCACATTTAAAAAATTCACATTTTGCAAAATTCACATTTTGTAAAATTCACATTTTGCAAAATTCACATTTTGTAAAATTCACATTTTGCAAAATTCACATTTTTTAAATTCACATTTTACAAAATTCACATTTTTAAAGTTAATGTTTTAAGTTTCTGTTTTGTCTTTGCAACTTTCGTTTTTTCCCAATTCTGTTCGTGCACCAACCTGATTTTTCCCAATTCACAAAAAATAAAGCTACACAGTCTACAGTTACATAAGGCTGTGTCCTTGGTTAGCCTGAATTAGTACCATTTATTGCCACCAGAATGGGCGTCTAAGTCACTCTGATTATCATACAAACGCGAATGGTGTACGAGATTTACTAAAAGTAAATCATGTATGGATTTACTCGGATTTACTTTGATTTACTTGGATTTACATTGATTTACTTGGATTTACGTAGCTTGGATTTACGTGGATTTACTTAGATTTACGTGGATTTACTTAGATTTACGTGGATTTACTTAGATTTGAGTGGATTTACGTGGATTTACTTAGATTTACGTGGATTTACTTAGATTTACGTGGATTTACTTAGATTTACGTGGATTTACTCGAATTTATATATTATAAATTTTGGGGCGTACGAGATTTTACTCGAATGTTCGCCTCCTCGTACAAACGTCATTTTAGGACGTACGAGTGTTGGACAATGGTGGTTTTTGAAGGACTAGAATTACCCAAAACCCCCAAACCATATAAATCTCATTGTAATCCCCTCACAAACCTGCCAAAACCCTCACCGAAACCACAAAACAAGTGTATACTGGTGGCGAATACCTATCGCAAGAGAAGATTTTGAATTGTTTGTTCTTGCTTATGTGTATGCTAATCCTCCCACAAGCATTCGAACTGTAGCAACAATGATCGGCATTAGCAACTCAAAAGTTCATCGTATCCTTAAAAAGCATACGTTTCGACCTTATCTTCATGTCCATCAAGCATTCCAGGTTGAAAAACCAGTCTTTCTCAATGACATTTTATGGACTGATGAATGTACCTTTTCAAGAGATGGTCCAATTAATCTTCACAATTGGCATTTTTGTGTCAATCAAAATCCACACTTTGCATTTATCTCATCAAATCAAATGGAAACTGAATGTGTGGGTGTGGCATACTAAGCACCAAAGTTGACAATTTTTCTTTGAAGGTGCATTAACAGGTGCTAATTATCCAATTTTTACAAAATGAGTTGCTTAATGTTTTAGATGATTTACCATTAGCTCAGTTTGCTCATATGTACTTTCAACATGATGGTGCTCCTGTACAGTTTCATCGAAATGTTCGGGATTGGTTATGTGATGTGATGTGTTTCCTGGACGTTGGATTGGCCGTAGTGGTCCTATTGCTTGGCCACCATGCTCACCGGATTTAACTCCTCCTGTCCACTTTCTATGGGGATATTTAAAAGATAAAATTTACAGCACCCCACCTGAAACCAGAGATATTCTCAGTACGGTAATCGAATTGTGACAGAAGTAGCAGCAATTACTCCACAAGTTCTTCACAATGTTTTAGAGCATCAGCTAAGAATTCTACAAGCATATATTGTAGCCGAGGGTAGCATATTTGAACAATGGTTAAAGTAAATTTTCATTTTTTGTTTATTTTTGCCCATTTTTTCTTTTATTCAATTTTGTATGCAGTGTAAAGCTAATTGTACATTAAATTATGCAAATTAACTTACATTTGTTTCATCTGTTAACTGCAGTGGAGTCTAACCATGGTCTAACTCTCTGCCTAGTAAACAAACTTTAATCTTTTTTCTCAAAATTATTCCATACAAATCACATAACTAAAAGACATTTTAGGCTAATCTTGGGATGCTCTACAACTTTCTAATTGACTTTTTCACTATCTATCACGGTTTTTGAGATAGAGTACACATGACCTTGAAGCTGAGGTCCAAAATCAAATTTATCAATACCATTGGATTGGCCACCCACTACTTCCTATTTAACCCTCGGAGTACCAGCCATGTGTACAAATGTACACAAGCCACTTCATGTATAGGAAAAAAATTTATTTTTCAAGAATAATTTTTTTTTCTTTTTGACTTCGTTCCTATTCTATTAAACAGTGTTCTCAGTAATTTTCAGGTGAAAATTGTAAAAAGTAAAGTTTTTATCAGCCTTGCAAATTTTCTGCCCCTTAAGCTTTCAGCATAATGATTTGGTTAGCTTCCAGTGATACCCATGGCGCTTGCGCTAGTAGCCGTGAGTTTCACTTTCAACAAACTATAGCGGGCGTTAATTCCAACTGTATTGTTGTCATGGCTGACTCATTTGTTTTTTGTTACCATGGTGATAAAAATGGTTATTTGTTAGGTGAGCTGTGATTGGTTTGAATTAGCGCAGTCTAGCGGTGGTGGGAAACATTACCCTACATCGTTTCAGCTCTAGGGTAGGGATTTTCGTGTACATTTGTCACCATTGTCGGTAATCCGCTCCAAAATCGCGACCCGGTACTCCGAGGGTTAATGGCTGCAACAGATTTGATATCTTTGCTTGTTTTTGAAATAAATGTCTTGGTCAGACTTATTTGAAACACCCTGTATACAAGTAACTTCAATTTTTTTTAATGTTTTGAAGAGATCTGTTCTTACTTTCATTTCTTAGATATTAAAATAAGGAGACATTACCATTTTTCAGTGATTTGAGATGGGATAGGTGGGTTTGTTTACATTTTTTAGAATCCAGCATGGCGGATCAATCCCACAATATGTTGTCATGCAAGAGCCTATTGAGAACATGTGGTATGAGATTCTGTTTTAGGAATGACCAGAATATGAGGGTTGGTGACTTGTATGTCTGTAGTTGCAGTTAGACTTCACTCCACATGTCGTGTTTTGTGACTGCAGGGCAGTCTGGTTTTCTTTTTATTGTGCAGTCTAGGGCTAGGCATATCATTGATTTGTGGTGGCTAGGATATTGCAATGATATTGCCAGTGGTTAAAGCCAAGACAAATGATGTATTGGATGTATACATGTATAGTCCACATATAAGAGCTCCGCATAAAGGAGCGGCTCACTTATTAGAGCCCATTCAAATTTCCCGGTTTTTCTCCATTGATTTACATGTAATTAAAGTCTGTTTTAAAGAGCTCCGGATAAAGGAGAAATTCGCTTTTAAGAGCAACTTTATGGCCATTTTTGTGATTTTGGCTTGGATATGAGAGCTTTCCAGCAAATTACGCCATCCATATTTGGTTTATTCCTTACTCTCAAGATCCAAAAGCGAAACAATGGCTTCTAAACGACGTACTTTATCAATTGGCGATTTTCAGAAGGTCTTGAAACTACAAAAGCAAAAGAAATAGCTAAGAAATATGGGATCAGTTGCTCTGCCGATTGCATCCAAAAAAAAAGTACGAGTTATTTTATTCAAAATTAACTAAAAATGATGTTTATTCTTAAAATAAGTTATTTTTAAGCAAAAATAGCTTATTTATAGTATCTAAATGCATCAATAAACATTTTGAGCAATTTTTGTATTTTTTTGTGAGTTCGGGTGTTAGAGCACTCCGGATATAAGAGCGTCAATCTCAGTTCCCGACATCCGGTTTGATTATTTACATCTTGGTTGGAGAAAAATTATCACAAATTATTTGTAGACAGAATATAGTTTAAACCTACGGTAGATTTAATGAACTAATTTATTACGAATTCATAATTTATTGCGAACGTCTTCAATGTGACGAAAGTAATTTTTCTCTCGTTTTAAGACACATTTCCGCTCACAAATGGTAACTCCTAAGCGACGATAAGTGTTATGATCTTATCACTCTTAATTATCTTCATTTAATTTAGAATTTTCTATTAGAAACTCGAAATATTCTCTCTTCGCTATATAATGGTTGACATTTTAAAAGCGGTCGATTCTAGCCGAAAGAAATCTGAGGTGGAAAAACACTTCTAGTTACAATGGAATTTATTAAAAAGTTAAAGGTTCCATTTAAATTTAAATTTAAAATTTACAATTTAAATACTGAAAAGGTCAGATAATACGGAAATAGAGATTGGGGGCAATAGAAACGAAAATTTCAAATAGAAAGGAAGAAAGTAATAATAACTCACTGAAAAATAAAAGTGTAAAATAGGAAGAAACAGCAATTTGCAACTCTCCATAAGCCAGATCTTTCTTTAAAGGTGGTATGCCATACATCCTTGAATGTGCGTTTAAGTAATTTTTTTTGTTCATTCTACTTTTTTATAGATGTTTATTCGATTTAAAGGTTGAAATATACCTCCATGGGTATTTCATGGCAGTTATTGTTATTGACTATTCAGTATGCATGTGATGCATTGCTCTATCTTTTCTATATTCTTTCTTTATATTCTTTATATTCTTTTACACCTATTTGTATTAAAGGTACGCATAAAAAAGATATCAGCATCTAGAAATTGACATATCATTTATTAACCTTAAAGGTATGTAGTACACTCACGGTAAATACTCTAGTTGTGCGCGGGTCACAATTAGACTTCCTGGAGCAAGAGCCAAAATTGTGAGTACAGAATTGGAAAATAACTGGATGGAATTTAATTTTCTGTTGTGATAGATTAATACGTGGGTCTCTAATAAAGCGCGGGGAAAAACTTAATTCTGCAAATAGTGCAGGGGTGCATCACTGCGAAAAATTTTGTCCCTATATGAACTCCTTTTATGTTTAAGTGTGCAAATTTGGGTGAAAATGATAACTCTACACCTTAAAGGAGTTAGAAATTGTTTCTTACACCCAATACTGGTGTCTAGAAGCACGTTTGAGTGTACTTATACATTTATAAGGTGCAAAACGGTCCTAAATAGTGTTATTTCACACCTATTTACACCTTTATTTTTTGCTACAGTTGCCTTGACCAATCTCGACCCGATCAGACGAAACATAAACATCAAACCTTGAAAACAAAAACCTAAATTCAATCGTTTAAAACCACCCAATTCTTAACACGGTATTGTTCTCTATTTAGTCGGGGCCGGGCAACCTTAAAAGTATGTACAAGTAAATATAGAAACAACCATTTAGCACCTTTAAAGAAATGGTATCAACCTTTATGTTCAGAGTGTTGTTCGTGTGAGTCGAATTACTAATGCAGATGTTTAACTGGTTGCATGAAGGGATGGCCATACGGATAAAAACAAATGGATGCAAATTTTATTACTTTTAATAGTCACTTTTCATTTTAACCACCAGATTTAACTGACTGTTTGCACTAGTAGTTTGTGTCGTATTTAATATTTATTTTTCTTATAGATTTCACATTTTAAACAGCAAGGGGAGGGGCGGGAGGTAGGTTGGATAAAATGGTGGCATCGGATAATCGAGGTTCTATTGTATTTCATGAAATTGTTTTCTGCTATTTGTCTTGTTCCACACAAAATTAAATAAAATTAGAGTATTCTCAGTGGCAATTTAATTATGACAAGCACACAGTGACAAACTCTCCATATAAGGAATCCCCTTGAAAACTCCTTTCCAGTTGGTTTTATAGAGGTTTAACCTGCATGCTATTTATTTTGAGATGATCCTGGGTTAATTTTCACTTTTCTTAGTTGTTAATCACCATCCCAGGCAGCAAAGTGAGTTCTCAGTCACATAGCTGCGATATAGATCATTGTTGTGTGTATATCACAGCTAATGCTGGTTTGTCCACAGCAGATATAAATACAGATACGTACAACAGAAATTGTAGCTACTGTATGTGGGGTTTCAAATAAGTCTAGGCATTTATTTCAAAAACAAGCAAGTTATCAAAAATCTATTGCAGCCATTAAATAGGAAGAAGTGGGTGGCGAATCCAGTGGTATCAGTAAATTTGACCTTTGACCTCAGCTTCAACATTATCTGTACTCTTGTCTCAAGAACCGTGATAGATAGCGTGAAGAAGTCAATTAGAAAGTTTTAGAGCACCTCAAAATAAGCCTAGAAATGATGTTACTTCATATCTTTAGTATGGAATAATTTCCAAAAAACGGGATTGAAGTTGTGTATACAAGTTAGCAGCAAAATGCCGGTTTCAGACCATTTACTTCAGTTGCATTTGAGTTCAAAATAATGACAGGATGAATAAGAAAGAATGGCAAGCTAAATCCAATGGTGACCTCAAACTTGGCTTTTGATCTCAATTAAAGGATCTGAAACTTGTGTTAAGCTGGTCACTTGTACGGTACATAATAACAATCCTGTTTTTTTTTTTTTTCAAAATTATTCCATACAAAAGATATAAAGTAACATCATTTCTAGGCTTATTTTGAGGCGCCCTATACAACTTTCTAATTGACTTTTCCCTTCTATCTATTATGGTTCTCCAGTTAAAATAAGGATGACCTTGAAGATGGAATGTCAAATCTGAGGACACCACGAATTACCTACAATTAATGAAATAGATTTTTGAAATTGGACCTATTTCAAAAATTATTTCAAGTGATAAGTTATTCAGACTCACTCTACATATCCAAATTGACCCTACCCCCATCACATTACCCGATCACCTCGTGCTAATCGAGATCCACACACAAATCGAATAAATATGGCAGTCGATACATCATTGCCCGATTCGTGCTACTTGGGCATGTATACAAGATCCCTAATTGCAAGCATGATCCACTTACAGCAAGCTTTGAACCACTATAAATGCAATTAACATAACTATCCCTTTACAAGGTGTGGCCAGCATGATTCTAATTCTTCCGAAATCAATCCCATTAACCACTGCCACAATCAATTAAATGAAACATACAGTACCTCTTGTAGAATGAGGTTTCAATTCACTTTACAATTCCTCTGACAAGAGATAGATTACTAATCTGATTACTTATATTGAATGAAAGTGGAAACTAAAGGTTTAGAATTGCAAGGGATTGGGAAAAGAGCAATCTTTATGAGTATACAGTATACCCTGAGAAACTTGTGTTTACTTCTGGATTAGCCAGAAAATCTCATAAAATGCCACATGACAACCTAGTTGATGCTCCATATAGTTAAAAATGCATGTGGGGGAGAGGAAAATAGAGCCGTAATCACATCACAACATTTGTAAATGACATAAATGAAGAAAAAGTGAGTGAATTTAATTACAAAGTGAAGTAAAATTCAGAATGACATTTAAAAAAATTACATTTTAAACTGAAAATGTAATTTAATTTGCCTTGTTGGGTTAAAATATTAAAACAAAATGTAAACATAACAGGTGCATTCAAAGTTTTAATGTTTTTTTTTTCATGTTTTTGAAAAACTAGCTGCATTCAAAAACTAAAACAAACTCCTGTTTTAGTTGTGTTTCGTGTTTTAGACGTCACTTACTCTCATTAAACTGAGAATTTATAATGAGAACAAGCGATGCCTAAAACACAAAACACAAAATTTTTTTAGTTTTTGAATGCAGCTTCTGTTTTTCCAATAAACAAAATAAAAAATTGCCTCGTTATTCGTCTGTTAATGCTTTGCTCACATTGAACACTGGAGGCAATAAAAACCATTTTTGCTTTATGATTAATGTAAATCAGAAAATTGCGTCATCATTTGTCCATCGATGCACTACACGAATTAGATACCGTACCAGGGTAGTTTGAATAAATTTAAATAAACCACTGTGGGTGTTTTCGTCTGTTTGTCATAAACTGTTTTTAAAAAACAGAAAAAATGGAATTAAACAACAAAAACAAGAAGTTTGAATGTACCTAATGTAAATAATGATTTGGGAAAAGTTTTTAATGAAATCAGCACAAAAAGTGACAAATGTTTTTGAATAAATTGCATGGCAGTTGTTGAATTAGATTAGTATTGAATGAGTTGCTTGAAAGTTTGATTGATGGAAGTGGAATTAATTTCATAATGGTTATCTATTATTAAACAGCAATCAAAGTAATCGATTTCATATAAAAGTGTGTGAGAATACTTGATGTAAGTTTTGAAGATGATATAAGAAAGCATTTGGTAATGTATAAGTTGTTGGGGGATTAAATTGAGTGCTGTTATATGATGCTCCAAGTTCATTTTGGGCATCCCAATTGGGATGCTTTTACTGATGATGTGGGGAAAATAGGGGGATTATATTATGAGTGACTAGTTGGCAAGTTTTCAAAAGTGTAGCATCCAACTTGACAAATATTAATAGTTTTGGTTTGATAGAAATTGCAGTACGGTATAGTGTTGGGTGTCATGAATTTGAATTTGAATTTATTTGTGTGAAGACTGGTAAATTTTCTTGTCGCATATACTGAATAAAGTTGTCTCGCTAGCGCTACTCACTTTACATCAATAAATTTTACAAGTTTTTGGGTTACTTTACACACCTGGTATAAAGGCAAGTTTACAGTATTTATAAGTAAAAAGAGACTGAGAGGAAAGCAGTTGCCTAGCAGTTGATCTAGCATGGTCTCAATCTAGTTTAAAGAACTGGCCTAGTTCAATCTAATTTAATTTTTGGAGTGCGAAGGGGGTATTAGACTGGCCAAGCAAAGTGAATTGGCCGGTCATGTGTTTTGTGACCAAGGGGGTCAGGGCCTTATAAACCCCAACCCAGAAGTCGCACCAGAAAACATCACTGCAGATCTGAAGATCACCATCAAACCAAGTAAATAGGAGTGACCGGAGGTAGAGACCAGGTGAGAAAACTAGCTATAAGCCCAGCTTGTAACACTCTGCGGCAACGCAATCGCGCATCGAGTGCCCAGGACCTCGGAAAAGAAGTTAGAAGTTCCGTACAAACGCCGAAGTTTGTTCAGTCCTTTTTGTGGTTTTTTGTAGAGGGTTTTTTTCTGGGAAACCATTTACCCTCTACTTTCTATAAATTTGCCTACATCACATGTTGATATGCAAAAACCCAAAACAAGTGCATTATTATTCCGAGACCTAAGCGCGACAACGTTTAGTGCCCGTGTGCATAATAAAGTAGTTTGACACAGGGCTTCGAATCGAAACGAAATCAAAAATCGAAAACCGGTAAAAACTGATATTTTCGGTCGGAACGAAAAACGGAGCGAATCGAAAACCGAATGCAGGGCTGAACCGAAAACCGAAACGAAACCGAA
>JAQFZO010003185.1:0-10460 GCA_034695885.1 Geophilus flavus | reverse complement strand
TCCCTCTGAATCCGACTGAATCCAACTGAATCCGTCTGAATCTCGTACGCAATTTTCGGTCATGTCATACCCCTCGATTAATTATAATAATTTTCAAAAGTTCTGTTTATTTACAAGAGAAATTCAAATTTCCGTCACCATGTGACACCACCATATTGACATCTATCAATGGCTGAGGCCGGGAGTCAGGCCGGGAGTGCTGGTTTCAAGACAAAAAGTCCAGTTTTAATATATCCGGACATCGAATTTGAGGAATTAAAACATTTGTTAGAAGATCACAATGTTTTATTCATCGATGTCAGAACCAAAGAAGAATTAATAAAAAATGGCAGATTGCCATACCATTCAGTAGTAAACATTCCAAGTACAAATAAAATAAATAATAATAAAATAAACGTAACAAATCGCAGTATAAAAAACACTTGAATAATTTTTCGCGCAGTTTCAGAAGTACAAGAAGCTTTGGAGATGGATTCTAATGAATTTCAAGACACATATGGCGTTCACAAACCAAAGTTTGAAGACATGGTTGTATTTTCTTGCGCAAGTGGGAAAAGAGCTGCAAACGCATACGAAACTGCACTGAGTTTAGGATATACAAAGTTCATTTATGTTTCAATGCATTAATTTAGAATTTTATGTTGTTTTTCAATTTTTTCAATTATTTTTTTTAGTGCTCGGTTGTATTGTGGCAGTTTTAATGATTGGATTGCCCAAGGCGGACCATTTGTAAAAGGGATTTAATTTGTAATTTATGTCACTTTTATATTAAAAAAATTGAATTCTCATAATAATTTCACATTTTATAACTTTATAAAATAAAAAAAAACAAAATAACAACTAACTAACATTTACACAATTTATTAGGTAAATTCTGATGTTCAGTGACATCTGGATGTACAAAAACTAAGTTTTAAATATAAATAAAAAGAACAAATAATTCTATCACCAAAAAAACGTGAAAATACACTTTACATTCAATTTATATTTCGAGCGATGTCGTGTTTAGTGACATCTGGTGGTAGAAAAACAAACTTTTTAACACAAATAAAAAGAACAAATAATTCATTTCTCATCATTATCCATCACAACCGACTTTTTGACCACCTTTTGCAACCCAATCGCTGAAACTTCCACTATAAAAGCGTGCACTACAAAAAAAAATAATAAATATTAATTTAAATTTTTTTTTGAATTTTTGAATTTTTTTTTTACTTGGTAAAGCCAAAATCCAGTGCCATCTGATACGCTATCTTCGCTCTTTTGCCTTTGGTACACGAAAATACGATTGCATCACCACGAGATGGTTTCATCTTTCCATATCTCAGTTGAAAATCCTCATCGTTCATCTGCACAGCGTCATAGAACTCTTCGACTAATGAAAACATAGAAAATAAAAATTCCATTATGCAAAAATAATGTGTAAATACTAAATAATTCATACAGGGAATATTTAAGACTGATTGGTAGGGATATTTTCCTTCATTTTTTACTTCTTCTGGAGTTCTCACATCAATCAATATGACTACACTGTTCTCCAAAGCACATTTTAACTCATTGAATCTTATTTCTACAATATCAACGATTAAAAATTTTAATCTGACTATAGTTTTTTTAGTTCGCTTTATTAAAAAATCAATCTCTATGCCTAGCTCAGTTTCCTCCATGTTCTAAATTCTAAGACATTCCAACCTTGATGAGAAAACACAATTATTTAAAAAATTAAAACAATTATACATCAAAACAGTCACATACGCCATCTAGCGACAACCAGTAAAACATCAATCAAGAATTCTCGAGAATTCTACAATGCATATTTTAATTTTTAACTTCCTAATTCTTAATTTTGTAATATCAACGTTTAGACATTTTTATTTTTGAATCTGACTTGTTTTTCAGCTTTTTATTTTTAAAAAACCAGTCTTTTTGCCTAGCACAGCTTCCTCCATGATTCTAAAACATTCGTCCCTGTGACCCTGGTGAGAAAACACCCGATTAATAAGAACAAATTATTTTTAATTATTTTTATTCGAAAAAAAAATACAAATCCATTTCACACGATATTTCCATCAAAAAATGGAGTAAAAACCGAGGTAAAAACACTGCAGCATACCGCCATCTGACGGCAACCAGTAAAACCCCGTCGCACAAACTGTAGGTCATGGTAATAAACAAACCGACCGTCTATTGAATCACCCGTTGGCTGTGATCACTCTCTTATTCCATTATGGCTAATATACCAAGCTGGGCCCAGACTAATAGTACCATGTTGGAAACGGATATTTTAACCAAAGACGAGTAAGTAACAAAATTTTCCCTTTCATTTCACACATCAAGCTTTTAAAAACACCTCAAATTACACAAATAATCCGCCTTAAACGAATTAGGCCTAATTACATTTTTTTACAATAGCAAATTATTTTTTTTGTTGTTTTTTTTCGCACACAAAACCCGTTATGTGCGAAGAATTCTCCCACAGTAGATTATTCCTATTGTTTTCGTTGAAAACACGTAGAAAAAAGTGCGATCCATTACGGCAATATGGTGTTAAATTCATTCATCCTGCCTAACCTTCGAGAATTTACGTCTAGATTGCGCGTGTGCGAATTTCCTCCAATTTTTTCATGGCTGAATTTCATCCAAAAAACCACGTGAACGTCAAAAATAAACAAATTTACGTCGTTTTGACATCACTATACCTTAAAAAAGAGAGGAAAACAGTTTAAAAATTGTTTTTGAAGGGTAAAACAGTCGGTATCTTTGGTTTTTAATGATTTTGGATCTTTTTTGAGGGGAAAATGAGTACGATATGTTTTAATTCGTCATCATCACGGCCCAAAGTTTCGATTATATGTAAAAGGACGGGACTTATGATTTTGCCGAATGGTAGAGTGAGTGTTAGGATCGAATTGAGTATTTTGCCAATTGTGTGTTATGTTTGTGAAAGAGTACCTGAAGAAATCGAGGAAACAAAGGGACAGGTTGCGAAAGATAAATGGTAGGTAAACATCTTAAAATTTTGTCGGATGTTCGCGTATGTTTGGAAACTTATCATATTGGCATATTGACTCCTTATGGTGAGTTGTGGAAAATTGGAAAATCCGCCTTGGGTTACGAAATGGAATTTTTAATTTTTAATTGTTTTTTCACGTTGTTAATTAAATTAAAACTGTAAATAGTTAGATACTGTAGAAATTATGGGATTTTGACTCCTTGCGGTGAATTTTGGAAAATGGAAATCCGCCTTGTGTTAAAAATTGGAATTTTTAATTATTTTTTTTCACGTAATCACGTTGAAAATTAAATTAAACGATAAAGAATTGAAGATAAAAATAAAATTAAGGGATTTTGATAGATTAAATAATATTTTAGTTTCATAACAGGATGACTGAGACGTTTATGACTCATTTTTCAGTGACTTTTCGGGGAAATGAAAAAAATAAAAATTAAGAAAAAAATAAGATGGCGGAAGTAAAGAATTGACTGTAAAGGGAGCACGAACGAATTTTTCTACGTTTCGTGAAAGTTAATAACAGTAATTTGAAAAGGACAATTAAGAATATGTGCCATTGTATATAAAGTATAAACGAATGTTATTTTTACATTTTTTTCTTCGCTTCATCCCATTTGTCCTTGTTCTGCTTGGGAAACCTTGAATAATTCAAAGATGCCAAATTAAAAAAAAGTTTATTACATCTCGTCAAGGTTTCACAGACTTATGAGTGAAAAAACGCTAAAAATAAAAAAATCCGACAGGTGTGGTACTGAAATCCACCCTGAGTCAGGTCATGGAAATTACTGGTTTGTTTTAAACTTGAATTAAAAATCAGAAAATCTTTTTTGAAAAAAATCGGGTTTTCAGGTTACTTCTTTTCCTGAATTTTTTTTACAAATGTTTTTTTTTTTTTTGTAGGCAAGCAGAAAATAAAAAAGAGGATGGAAACCAGCAGTACAAATTGAAAAATTACAAAGATGCGTTAACATTATACACTGAAGCAATCGGTAATGATGTAAAAATAGCGAAAGGAGTATTGGAGTGTTAAAAATAAGAGGAAGGATAAAAACAGTAGACAAGAACGTGACACAAAATCAATTTACGAGTTTATGTTAAGGTCATTTACCCTGCAACAGTTGCTGTTGCTAATTTGTGGGTATATGACCTAGACAGTTGAAGGAATTAACCCATTTGTCCGATCCTTCCTCCGGAAAAAAGATAAAAATTGGAATTACTAGACTAGGAAGTTCAATTTTTACCTTTTGCATTGTAATTACTGTAAATGAAATTTTTTTTTAAATTTTTTTTTTTTGGTTGAATAGATTTATGTCCGGAAAATGCTTCGTACTACGGGAACCGTGCGGCGTGTCAGATGATGCTGAATCGATATAAACAGGCCCTGGACGATGCTAGACTGGCCATAAGACTAGATGAAAATTTTTCCAAGGTTAGGAAATGGAAAGGAAATTGAAGATTTGGATTTTTACCGAAGAATCTCGATATTAAATTTGAAATTTTTAGGAAAAATGGAAAATAAATGACGATCATGGTTTATAGGACACAAATTACAAGTTCGAAAAGAATACGTTAGAAATATTTTCTTGTTAAAATATTCTCTAGGAATATTACAAATTTGAAATATTTCGTGTTCGAAGTAAATCTGGTCAAAATTTTTCCATTTTGAAGTAGATGATCGAGGTTCTACTGTATGTTGAGGGAAAAAAATGAGTTTTTAATGATTTTTTTGTGGTTTTTATCGTTTTAGGGTTACGTGAGAGAGGCGAAATGTCATATCGCACTGGGTGATGCCACTTCTGCATTAAGAACTCTAGCTAAAGCGAAGGTTTTAGATCCTAATTCACCTGCAATCGAAGCTGAAGTAATTTTTTTATTTTGTATTATTTCGAAGAATTTTTGTGTTTATAATTTTTTTTTGTTGAAAAAAGTTGAAAAATGCGAATCAGTTACACCAATTTGAGGAAGAAGGAAAAAAGGCGTATGATAAGAAGGATTTTAGAAAGGTAGAATAGAAAAGAAAGGAAGAATGAGTCACGAAAGTCGATAGAATTGTAGAACTTGTTTTTGTGTTTGTTTATATCGTGTTACAGGTAGTTTTTTGCATGGACTGTGCACTATCCTACAGTGTTGCGTGTTCAAATTTCAAACTCGTTAAAGCCGAATGTCTGGCGTTTTTAGGAAGACAGGAGGAAGCAACCGAAATTGCAAAGTAAAATTTTGTTTTTATAAATAAAATGTTGCAAAATTTGTAAATTAATTTCTTTTTTTTCTAATTTGCATTTTAGCGATATGCTTCAGAGAGATTCGTTAAATCCCGATGCCATATACGTGCGAGGAATGTGTTTATATTATCAAGACAACATAGATAAAGCGTTCCAGCATTTTCAAAAAGTACTCAAATTAGCCCCCGATCACCAAAAAGCTCAAGATATTTACAAGGTTTGATCATTTTACTCGATTTTCTTCATTTTTTTAAATAAATTTTTCCGTTTTTTAGAGGGCTAAGCTGTTGAAAGCGAAGAAAGAAGCTGGAAACGACGCTTTTAAGAGTGGCCGGTTTCAGGAAGCCTATGATATTTACTCGGACGCACTTGCGATCGACCCGAAAAACGTGATGACAAATGCTAAAATATATTTTAACAGGGCCACTGTATGCTCAAAAGTGAGTTTTTTGGTTTTTTCCTGTTAAAAAACTTAAATTTGTTCGATTTTTAAATTAATTTCATTTTTTGTTATACGTAAAAAAACAGATCAACAAATTAGCCGAAGCTGTGAACGATTGCAACGAAGCTATTTCACTGGACCCTTCGTACGAAAAAGCGTATTTACGAAGAGCTAAATGCTACATGGATCTGGAAATGTTCGAAGAAGCCGTACGGGATTACGAAAAAGTTCTAGAATTATCGAAAAAATCAGAATACAAACAGTTATTGCGCGAAGCGAAGAAAGAATTGAAGAAAAGCAAACGAAAGGATTATTACAAAATACTTGGAATCGAAAAATCTGCTAGTGTAGAAGATATAAAAAGAGCTTACAGAAAACGAGCGCTCGACCATCATCCGGGTAATAAAGAGGGAAATAAATCAAATTAATGCATCGTTTAAACTCGTTTTAATGTTTGTTTGCGCAGATCGACACGCGAATGCAACTGACGACGTTAAACGAGAGCAGGAAAAGAAGTTTAAAGAGGTTGGAGAAGCGTACGGAATCTTGTCGGATCCAAAAAAACGTGTTCGGTACGATAATGGGCATGATTTAGAAGAAGGCGATGGATTTTCAGGTTTGATATTCAGTTTTTACATGGTTTTGTACTCATATCCCTACTTTCAGATGTATTTGAATGGTATTTTGGAGAGATTTGAGTTGTAATGGAATGGGTATTGTAATTTTTGTTATTTTGACGACTCATAAATCCCCAAAACCACCCGAGAGACTTGTGGAAGCAAGGGACATGTACGAACAGTTTGATTTTATTTTGTTATTAATCGATTTTTCTATTTTTTTTTCTAGACATTGATCCAAATAACATATTTCAATCGTTCTTCGCTGGACCTGGTGGGCATTTCAGTTTTGAGACAAATAATGGTGGACCTCCTGGTGGATTTAATCCGTTCCCTGGAGGATTTACATTTCAATTTGCTTAAGTTCAAATTTATTGAGTTTATCGACGTGTCTGATGGGGCCAGAACTTTATATAATGTTTATTTCATCATTGTTTTCCTGTTTATAATTCCTATCATGATGATTTTTTTTGTTTTTGTTTTTGTTTTTTTAAATAAAATTCAAAACCATGTATATTTCAAATATCTTAAAAATTTACCGTTTTACAATCGTACAGAATTTTTTTGTTTTGTTTTGTTTTCCACCTACATTTGCGTCACTTTTAGATGGATGTAATAGGAATTTATCATGCACCATATTGTGTAGATGAGTTTATGATAAAACGAACGATTAAAAAAGTGAATTGAATTTTGCCATTTTTTATTTGTCTATTTTTTACTGCGTGTATTTATTTTTTTGAACGTAAACGAAGCGTTGAAGTTGAGTCGAATGACGTCAAATTCTCGGAAATACATTTAAGGTAATTCCACAAGAGGTCACTACATTTCAGGATAAATCTCAACAAATCCCCTCAACTAACACCAACTTGCGTGCGTCACATCTAGTTAAATTAACAAGATAATGGGATAAAATATCGTTGAATACAATAAATTATATTAAGAAATATTTGCTTGGGTATTTTGTTTTTAATTCGCTGAAAAATGGATTTTATTTCATTTTCATTGTATTGACGCAATCAACCAAGTCTTCGACGCATGCGCAGACGAAAAGGAATTTATAGGATTTATCGTTAAGTGTCGCTACGAGGATCTATTTCTGTTACATTTTAAAAGCCCAGTCTGTTGTGTTTGGTTTGTTTATACGTTCGATTAAGCTCACATCTGGCTATTTTGTACGTGTGAACCAACATTTCGAAATGGGAGGAGGCGATTTGGTAGGGATTCAAACGATTAACGCCAACTTAATTTTGATGGAATTAGACCATAATGGCCGAAATGTTTTGTTGTTTTTAGAATTTGAAGAAGTCATGGCATCCATCGACGCTTAAAAATATCGAACGAGTGTGGAAAGCGGAGCAGAAACATGAAGCTGAACAAAAAAAGATCGAACAACTTCAAAAGGAGTTGGATGAAGAAAGGACCAGACAAGAAATGCGACAATTTGCGGAGAATAAAGGAATTGTCAAGTGAGATAATAACATTTTTGATAAAATTTTTTGACAAATTTCTTGAAATTTTTTTATTTTTTAATGCAGAAAACGGGAGGAAAGACTCGACTGGATGTATCAAGGACCACAAGCGATGGTAAACCGTGAAGATTACCTTTTGGGACGTCCAGTCGATAAAGCTTTTGAATTGGCACAAAGTGAAAACAACACTTTGCCCACCGACGGTAAGAAAATTTTTTTTTTTAATTTTTAGAGTTGAAATTTAAATTTATTTTAATTTTAACTTAGACAACAACGTACCTGATTCCTTATTCGGTTCAGCCGATAACGTAGTGGTAGATTTAGCGAATAAAATTCGTGAAGATCCGTTATACGTGATACGTAAGAAAGAAGAAGACAACAAGAAGCAGTTACTTAATAATCCAGTGCGAATGAAGCAATTGCAGTTATTGGTAAACAAAAAAAATTTTTTTTTCAATAATTTCACATTTTCTAAAACAAAAAAATTTTTTTTAGTTAAAAGAACAGTTGGACAAGTCGAGTAAGAAGAGGAAGGATAAGAAATATAGAGAAAAGAGCAAGAAACACAAGAAACATCACAAAGAAAGTAGTAGACGAAAGCGGGAGAGCAGTACGAGTGAATCGGACAGCAGCGAGGGAAGTCACGTGCATCATAAATCGAAAATGAGCAAACATTCGAGTGACCGAAGATCGAGAAACGAATTCGACGAGGAAGACGGGTACACCCGATCCAACACTTATGGCCGCATCGTAAGGAAAGAATTTTTATTTCATTTAACGTTTATAATTAAATGTTTTCCTTGAATTATTCCAGGAGACACGAAAACTGCTTGGAGCTTCTGAAAAACGTTACCACCGGAAACAGGCGACTCCCGAGAAGATAAGGATGTGGCGTTCGCGTTCGCGGTCACCTTCGCAACCCCGGCGGTTAGAAATTTGAGAGAAAAAATTTTGGACGTTGATTTTAATTTTTTGTTGTTGTTTGTTTGGATTTTTAGTAAATTGATGCCAAAGGACATGGAAAAGAAACGGCAAGAAATGTTGGAAAATGCAAAATGGCGCGAGGAACAACGTAATAAGAACGTACAACGTTATCGTAAGGAGGAACAACTAGAAAATACGATGGAGGATCATAGCCGAGCAGCTGGCGCTCTCTTTTTAAAGTAAAAAAATTCATTTTCACTAAGTTTTTCGTAATTTAAGAGATTTTGATTAATTTTAATTTTTTTTTTTTTATTTAGACCATTTTTAAACAAAGCCGCTTCTAATTCCACGGTAGAATCTCGAATTAAAAGTAATATTTATAACATTCAACGAGGACGGGGTGACATGGAGATCAATTTCTCGCGTAAATGAAGAAAAACCGGTCGAAGAAAAATCACTCGCGAATTTTTTTTTTTCTTTTGAAGTCGTGTTCAACTTCCCGAGATTTATGACGTTAAAAACTGTATAATCGAGTTTCAAATATTTAAAAATAAAAAATTTAAAAAAAAAAAAAAACGATGTAGTTGAATATATATATTTTGAGTGTAATTTTAAACTTATCATTCTTGCACCATTAAAAGCTGATTTGATCAACAAATATTGTTTACATTTTCTCAAATAATCATTCATTGACAACCATTGGAGACCTTAAACTTTATAATACTGAAAACTATTGTATGGTATTACTGCTTTTTTCTCAATTCCAAGCATTGGGATGTAATTGATGTCGATGAAACAAATTTTCAATAATTTATAGAAATTAGAATTCTGGAAGAATTTAATTGTGCATCAAGGCTGCTTTAGTGTCCACAAACTTCTGTTACTGCCTAAGGTTATAGTCCAAAATATCAATAAATTTATTCCATCGACATTATTTACATGATTAGGTACTTCCAACCAAGGACAGTTCCAACATCCAAACTTTAGGTACCAACATTTTTTAAAATTTTTTTAGCATCATGCTTTGAATTTAGAAAAGTTTGTAACGAATCGTGGCCAAAATTGTGATACTATATCTCTGATTTTGTGGTTTTGAATTTTAAAATTCAAAATTTTCTACCAAAATATTTAAGTAAATTTAAAAAACTTTACACAAAATGATAACTCCAGCGATCCTTTAATCCGTCCCAAAGTTGTTATACCTTTTTAAAAAATCTAATTTTTATATTTTGACTAAAACACCCATACTTTTGAAAATGACTGTACTACTATTCTTCGATTTAAATCAATTTTATTTCTCGTTCCAAAAATTACAATTTTTAATAATTTTCTCATTCTGGAATTCATCGATCAAAAATTTCAAAGAGTGAAACCTAATTTTATAATTATTTCTATTTCCTATTAAATGTCTATCACTTTACAACGTCAACAATAAATAGACTTAATATTAACCGTAATAATAAATAAATAATCCTACGTTTTGATCACTTATTGGTGGAATGTTGGTTAAACATTGAAAATACATTCATTGCACAGTATACATATTCATCTATTTACAAATTGTTTACAACTCACATTTAATATATGTATACAACGATTATTCGACACGATTGGAAGTTTTACCATAAATCAGCAATTAAACATCGATATTATTTATTTCCGCACGATTGCGTGATCTAATTGCTCACTTACGGTAATTATATATATAACGATATGCATTCACGGCAAGTTTCTACACTATTACACAAGAAAAACAAGTAAAATGAAGATCGG
>JAQFZO010003184.1:0-10461 GCA_034695885.1 Geophilus flavus | reverse complement strand
GCCTCCCACACCATCCCCCAATTCATCAATTAATCTCTCCCAACTACTTCCAACTAACACAAAATTCCCAAAAACACTCTTTTTATCCCAACAAGTGCGTTATTGCATCTCTCTTAAAAAGAAATACAAAAGATCAACAGGATTAGTAAACAAATATGACAGGCAAATTTAAAATCATAACCATATAGTTTTATCAGCTGATTGGAAAATGGTGTAAAAGCTTAATTATATTCTCTTCCAAAATCAAATTTTAGTCTTACGGTACCTTCTCTTAATTTTTGTCGACATTTAATTTGTCGAGATCAATTTAGCAATACCACTGTTGCAGTTTCTCAAATAAGCCTACTCAAATTGTGAAATGGTCAATAATTGAGCATTAATATACTTATGAATTACATTCTAATATAAATCTATCTCTAATGTAAACCTAAATTTAAGCTTTTATCCGATTCATACATGTTCTACTTCTACTTCTCTTTCTTGAAAGTTCTCTGTATGCACGCATGCTCTTTGTTGGCTTTGTGATGCGGAGGTGTTGATATTGGTTACATTTAATGAATAAATCACTCCGTAGTCCGTAGGCAAAGCTTACAGTCTCATGTTAGTATATGGCCACTGTCTTTCTCCCTGCCTCTGTTCTAACTTAGGTGTGTGTGGTATAAGGTAACTTAGCTTGGTCACACCTTTGATATTGGAGTTGGAGTCTCTCCTTAAGACAGACTTATTTAAACACCAGAGAAGATATAGAGCTAGCTGGACAATGTCTAAAACATATCCTTTCCAGAAGTAAGTTCCTTCAAGTTCATATACTTTGTATAATGTGATGGGAAAAAGTGAGTAATAAGGGAAATTTTCTGATGACACTCATAAGCTACCGTACAATTAATACGTATATGCTGTTTTCAGCCCAGCTGTGTGATGATAACACTCTTCCTGTGTGAGAATTTTTCCTTGTGTATTGTCACATACGTACCTTATTTGATGGTTTGTGCTTTTGTTCAATGAATATGGAGTCATTTGTTATTCTCGTGGTTTTATTGTCTTCTTTCGCAATAGCTGACAGTTTTTTCCTCCAGTCATTCGGCATTGGTAAGGGAATTCAATTACGATATTTAATTTGTTGAAAATATTTTTATTGTGTAGGTATTCCATGCGGTGATTTGTGGAATAATTGCGACCAAGATTGTCCGACTCACAAAGGAAGTTGCAACAGGGCAACAATGAAATGTATTTGCAGATTTTTTTGAATAAATCCATGTCAATCCTTGACTAATTGATGAAAATGTGCTAAATATATTATTTATTTCTTAACTATACAGTACGGTACAGTATTTGATACTCTCTAATCATAATAATCCAAATTTATCGGTCCTAAAACTACAGATTTAACTTTAATTGACGGAAATTGTGCAGCCAGCTGTTCATATTCACTCATTCATTTTGTCATTTACTTGTGGCAATTTCATACCACCTGTTGTGTGTTTTCATGAGATGACTACCGTATGTATAGGTTGATTTTGCTTCACCCAAGTGTTACGATTTTTTTATAATTTTTTAATTTTTGTTGTTGATTGTACTTGTATAACCCGTTCCTGTCTTTACCATCGCCAAGGAACAGGTAAGGGATGGCCTCTCGGGGAGATTCCGTGATGGTTTGAGGGGATTTTAAATAGTTGTAGAGAATTGTTGCTCCGATTTTAGTGTGTTAAACAATGCTTTAACGCCTTTGGAACACGCCTGCCGCTAGGATCGCCCGAAATCTCGCTTCATCTCGTGGTCACAGGTTTTTACGCCAAGAAGCGATTCCTTACCTGTTTCTCGGCACCGCATCACTACTAGATGCATCACCTGTATCATACAATAATATTTTAATTTAGCAGGCGTTTAATAATGAAATTGAAATTGAGAAGGCTTTTGGGAGAGCCCATTGTTTTTTCTTCTTGTCGCGTTGTTATTGTTCATTAATATATACCGTAGCTATATTTCTTAATATGAACCTGACAATAGGCGGACCCCTTTATTTACAGTATGGTATATCCATCTTGCGGATAAATGCGCCTATTTAGCAACTGGATTAATAATTTATACTATACCTTAGGAAATTTTACCCCAAATCACTTAAAATGTGTGGAAATTACAGTACATTTTCCATACTTATATTTAAATCGATTTTTCACTTCATTACCGTACTCTTAAAAGCTTCTCTCGATCGATAAACATGCCCATTACTTATTAATAAGACATCTGTTTACAGCCTTTGGGGTATCAGAAATGATGGCAGCCCACCAAAGTCTAATTTTACTTGCAGAGAAGCAAACTCGTCAGAAATTAAACTTTTAAAATCATCTTTCACATTAATCAATGTAGTAAATTCACTTATTTATTTAAACAACTTACAGTCAGCAACAAAAAAACAAACATATGGATATTTAACCTGATTTTTTTTCCTTTCGAACCTAAATTTAAGCACATTCAATACTCGAAAGCCAATTTAAAACATGCTTGTTTTAGATGCCTTGTCTTCTCCATTCTATTCTCTCTTCACTTCTATCTAAATGCTACTCTTAATTATGGATCTCAAACTGAAATTGTCACAATCTTGGCACATCTTTCTTCTCATCTCCTCCTTTTTGCAATTTTGTCTTTAGGTCATGCATGTCGGTGGTGTATTGTACTATTTTAGAACTTGGGGAAATTCAAATATGAACCATAAACTGTCGATTTATTGCCTTTAACCGTTTCCAGTCACTAACAAATCGCTAAAAAGATAAGAATTAAATTCATCTCCAGTTCAAGGCTCGTTTTCGGCTTAGTCGCCCGTCATCATCTCCATAAACTCTGAAATTTTATTTTTTTTAAATATGTTATTGGTGATGTGACAAAAAAATAATTTTTTTTTTACGGTACCATCGAAATCTACAGTGCCGCTTCCGTCCGTGTCGATTTCTTGGATCATTTCGTCCAATTCGTCGTCGGTCAGTTGGTCGTCCAAAGCTCGAAGGATTTCTCGGAGGTCAGATACGTTGATGTACCCGTTGCCTTCCTTATCGTACAACCGGAAAGCACCGCGCAACTCCTCTTGCATCGCCTCTGAGTCTTCTTCCACCACGAATCTTGCGGCCAGTTGTTGAAATTCATCGAACTCCAATTCGCCACTGCCTGTGTTAGGCGGAAATGATTTTTTTTTAAAAAATTTTTTTTTGGTATTTGGAAGGGACAGAAAAGGCACTTCTGGTTGGGATGGAATTGTGAAGGTGTGAGGTAGTTGTAAATGATAGATGTTTGTCAATTTACGGTTCTTGATTTACCTTCGAATTGATACTGCCGTGCGACTTTTCGCACTTTGACGTGATTTGGAGCACATTATAAGGACACTTCCGGTTAAGTAGGCGGTATTAGAATTTGTGGACAGATACTATGGACGTGGAACTGTTGATTTCTTAAAATTAAATCTCCCGATAAAACCGGAATTTTCATTTTTTCCCCTCCAAACTGCAGTGAAGCGTGATGCACACGATTCGTGTCTCGCTTCACTGCAATTCATCATTCACTTAATTTCAGACTTTCAGAACAGATTAAAAAGGCACTTCCGGATCAGTTGGGGCCTTAAACATTTATGGGCACCGACTACACACACAGAACTCTGTTCCTGCTAATTTTTAAGGTCCCAACTCAACCGGAAGTGCCCTTTCAATCCCCTCGAAATTGCAATAAAGAATGAACAATTGTGTAATTCAGCTGTCTAAAAAAAACAACTTCAGGTTGAATTAGAGACCCAAAATTTTCGGAGCACCTACAACCCTATAAAAATTGCCTTCTTTAAATTTTAAGACTTCTAACTAAACCGGAAGTGCCCTGTCAATCTCCTCAAAATTGCAGTAAAGCATGAAAATTCTCTCTCTAAAACACAACTTCCGGTTGAATTACACACCAAAATTTCAGGACCACCTACAATCTGTATAAAATTCACCTACCATAAATTTTAAGCCCCCTAACTAAACCGGAAATTCTTTTTTCCTCAAAATACCAAAGAAAAAAAAATTGCACTAACCATCGGCATCGATTTCATCTATCAAATCCATTAAATCCTTATCCTCGAACGTTTGACCCATCGAACGTAGAATAGTCGCCACCATACTAGTATGGATTACACCTTTCTTATCCTTATCAAACATATCAAACGCCTTCTTCAGCACTACAAAAAATATTGGAATTTAATTTAATTCAATTCAATTCAATTCAATGATAGCCAATCAAAAAGTAATAAAAAAAAATGAAAACTTACTTGCTGATTGCTCTTTGGTAAGTTCTTCCACCTGAAATTAAAGAGGATGAAAGATAAATTAGAAAAAAGTGATGTAAAACAAATGAATGAATTGTAGGATCCATCTGTTAACGCATTAATCATCTCACCATGTTGAATGTTGGCACAGGGAAAACTGGCAAACGAGTGAAACTTGCCTAGGTATGCTTTGTGATTATTTTCGTTTGTGGCCACATGATCCGCTGACGTTTTCAGGAGCTCATTTATTTTCGTTCCACATTTGTTTTTTTTTTCTTTGCTCTAAAGAATAGTTGAAATTTATGTCCATAATTGCTTGTTGGGAAGTTGCCAGGATTTTTAAAATTATTTTCTACTGTTTAAGACTTCACTGCAGTGCAGTAAGACATTGGAATTGAGCCAAAAGGGCCAGAATTCAAAGGGTTGAGCTTAAAAGAATCTGACCAATCATTTTTTAGTTTGGCTGAGAGAGACATTGAGGTTAGAAATGGTTGGTTTGATGTTTTGTCACTAGAGGCCTGTGCATTTTGAAATAAATGCCAAATTGTTTGGTAAGTCTGAATTCTGAATGAGTCAATTGTAGAATTTGGCCTTTTGTTTTTGCTGACGTCATTAAATGATAAGTCTGAATGAAATATCACAACATCTGGTGAGAAAAACTAAAAGTATTTATTTGAAATATCTGCTGATTAATACATTTTTTCATTTGTGTGGTGTTGTTGTGTTTTTGACTGTTTGAACAGTTTTACAATGTTAAAAATATACGAATTCAACTGTTTTTGATATTTTTTCCAACCTTCTTCAGTGTTTATTAAGAAAATTACTAAATTTCCATTTTTAGCTCGATTTCACATTAATGACGTCACTGACTCCCAATGAATCATCAAACACCCCTGGTGAGTTAACTTGAAAACAATCAATTTACAAATCGCACAAATCACTCTGCTACATTGCATTGTGGGCATGTGATTGTGGGTGAGGGTCGCTAGGCAACAGACAAACACGTGGCATGCCACGTTTGGCCACATACTTATTTCGCAAGGTTGGCTATTTTCACTCGGGTTTCCCTTATTTTTATGGTTTTTTTTAGAGGTTTGGCTGGTCTTATATGGTTCTATAGTTGTTTTTGGGCAGTTTTGAATAGTTTTTTGTGGTTTTTGAGGATTTTGGGTAGTTTTTGTTATGATTTTTTTTGGATAAACCATCTAAAAATTTAATCAAAGTCATAAAAAAAACTTTCCAAAACCACTGAAAACATGGACCCAACATGGCTGCCACATATTTGTTGCCTGGCAACCCTCACCCACAATGCAATACGACTGTGATGACGTAGTCTATTAAAAATGCCCTATACAGCTTAACAGTTTATTTTTTCATGACATTTTAAATTTTTGGCTCAATTTCTTAGAACTGACATTACCCAGTGACTTACAACGCCCCCTGGCAACTTAACTTGAAAACAGCCATTATAAAAAAATTAATTTAAAAATATTAACACAAACAAACACTTTATTCTACACAGTATACACCATAAATTATGCAATAACACATGAAAAATATCAACCAAATAAAATAAAAACCACAAACTACAAACCACAAACCAACAGAAAAACCCCGGATGATGACTATGTAGAAAACCGAAACCCAAAGACAAACCGATTAACTCAGACCCATTAACGCGAATTGGGCTGCTAACCTTACATTCTTTTTCCGTCCCACAGCTGAGGATAGTAATACCGGGGCTGAGGTATATTTTAAGACGTCTCTTGCGCATTGCGGATGCAGTCGCTTCAATCAGAAGTCGAGTCGTTTAAGTTTAGAGTGAAGCAGCAGCGTGGGCGGTCGAACGCCATCACTGCTTGTGGTATAACGTAGCATCTGGTCTCTGTGGTGGTCATGGTAAGTGGGTCATCAAGATACGGCCCCAGCAACTCGCCTTCCCCTAACCTTCCCATATTTCGACGACATTTATTGGCTGTCTTCGAATTACATTGGTTTGACACTTTTTTTGCAGTCGGAATACGGACTTACGGACGAACAGGTCGCGGGTGAGTAGTGAAATAGTTGGAAAAGTTTGGGGAGTTTGGGAATGTTGGGTTTTTTTAGTTTTTATTGATTGAGGATTGGTTTTTGTCTATGTAGAGTTCAAGGAGGCGTTTATGTTATTCGACAAAGATGGAGATGAAACCATCACGTCTGCCGAATTAGGAGTTGTGATGCGATCTTTGGGACAACGGCCCACTGAAAATGAGTTGAGGGATATGGTGAATGAAGTTGATGTCGATGGTATGAGTTTAATTTGAATTTTTTTGAAAAAAATTTTTTTTGCTCAATTTTTTTAAAAATATTTTTGTTTTTTCTTGGTTTTTTTTAGTCGTTTTAAATTTTTTTGTGTGTTTTGAGATTTTTTTAAATGCTTTTGGAGCTTTTTTGGGTTTTTTTTTGTTTTTTTTCTTGTTTTTAAATTTTTTTTAGGTTGTTTAAAATCTAATTTTGATATTAGGCCTATATTCACCTTAAACGTATTTTTAAAGGGTTAAAATGTATTAATTCTATATTTTAGTGTTGAAATTCACTCTGAAATCACAAATTTAACAATTTCCACTTCTCTTTTAAACCAGAGAGAACTGGAACTGGAATTAGAAACTAAATAACAATTAAGGAAAAAAGTTTGATCTCAATTTTCCTTTCATGAAATTCTACTAGTTTAAATTCTAAATTCATTTAAAGATTTTCAGATTGAATTTCAAATAAAGCTACTGTTGAGTGTTGATTAACTGCAGACAGGTGATGAGTCACATGTGTAATTGAAGTGAGTTAAATATGTGTAAGGCATCCTATGGCGAAATCACCTGACGTCACAGACTGAGAAAAGCTGCAATTTAAGTGTTTAAACCTAAACCCAAATATATCTTTCTTCTAGGAAACGGAACTATCGAGTTTAATGAGTTTCTACAGATGATGTCAAAGAAAATGAAAGACTCAGACACCGAAAAAGAATTGCGCGAAGCTTTCAGGTGATTTGTTTTATTTATAAAAAAATGTGTTTACATCTTTATTTTATATTTATTTCATGTTTGTGTTTAGGGTTTTTGATAAAAATGACGATGGGTTTATCAGTTCAGCAGAACTGCGTCACGTTATGACAAATTTAGGTGAGAAATTAACGGATGAAGAAGTGGACGATATGATCAAAGAAGCCGATTTGGATGGCGATGGACTTGTCAATTATGAAGGTTTGTGTTTATTCTTAAAAGATTTTAGAATAGCAGCTGCCAGCTGGTCTTTGATGTAAATAAACATACACAGATATAAATAGATCGTGTGGGTGACGCCATTTTTCGCCATTTTGGAATGGATAGCGCCATCTAGTGAAATATTTTGGAAACTTGTATCTACTTTTCTAATTTTTAATTTTTTTTTTTTAGAATTCGTCACGATTTTGACAACCAAATAATGAGATATTCGAACCCATCAATTCAACGCTTCGTCATCGTCATATTTTATTATTTAACTTTGTAATTTGTATATACTTTGGACAGGGTTGTTGACTTGTTTTGTCTTCCTGAGCGATTTTTGGCCCTAATTGTACCTCATACTGCAGGAATTGCTTCATGGCAGCTATTCACCTTCTCTTTAAGACCGTTTTTTGCTTTACAACTGGACCGATTTTGCTCTGAATAATCATTATTTGCCTTTATCTAAATAAAAACACAAAATTTAATTGCTTTTCCCCACTTTTATAACGATTTCTTGGGAGAGACTTCCGCCTGGTGGTAAAATTTCGAAATATTTATTCGTAAAGCTTGTATTAGGATGACTTTATACATGCTATTTATAATTTATAATAAATAGTAACAAATTGTTTCTAATTTTAAAAGTTGTTTTGGTCGTGTGGTTTATTGCGAAATGTTGCGCAGAGCATTCTGGGAAAGAAAGGCATTTCAAAGATGGCCGCCTCCACCTCAGTCGATCGACTGATGCTGATTCTTTTGCAGGTGAGTTTTACTCGCATTAGTCAAACTATTATTTTATACGAAATTATAGCACCACAAACTTTATTTCCATAAAAATCACGAATTTTTAAAAACAATTTATACTTAAAAAAAAAAAAAAACAGGATAAAAAGAATTAACAGTTTGAAAAAGTTTTGATTTAACTGCAAGTTACAAAATAATTAGAAAATAATCCCAACAGAGTATTCAGGCGAACTTTGAAATTATTGATGTATGGAAATAAGTTAATATCATAATAAATTAAGATTTAATATAAGCAATATTTATTATTATGGTTGTTAGGTCTTAAATGGCATCCATTGATGACACAGCACACCAGTTTCTTGTTGGACTGGTAAGAAACAATGCCAAGAATGGATGTACCAGTAATTATTATAGTAGAGTATAGAAACACATATATGAAAAATTTGACAAACATCTTGAAGTGTATTTTTGGTTGCCATTTTGATTATTATTTTTATAATTGTTATCATTATTTGAAAGTTAGCAATTTTTGTGAACATTATTTTTCCTAACACTGGCTGCATCAACTAAAATTTTGCAACATCAAAAAAAAGAAAACTCAAATTTGCTTTAAAAATTATGGTAATATCTTGTTTTCAGATCCATAACAGAAACTGATTCAAATTTAATTTATCAATTAAGAATTTATAGCTTAGGGTATGTTTGTAACTGATAGCAAATTCACCAACTTCCTGTTTGTTGAAACAGGCTAGTTACCCTGAATTCATGGTGGTCAATCACAGTAACTAACTAAACTGGAAAATAATTGCAATAAATTTTATTTTATCATTTATTAGTTAAATTATAATTAAATTGAATTAAATTAAATTAAATTGTTTCAACTCTACTTTTAGCTTTTAATTGCTTCAAGACTTATGAGTTTTCCAATTTTTGAGTTCTGTGACTGAGGTGTTACAACTTGAGTAACCAACTGCTCAATTTTCAATGATCTTGGTTGTGATTTTCAAATAGAGTGCTGCATGATGCATCACAATTTGTAATGGATGTGGATGCCATCTGGTGTTAAAACTATACACAAAAAACTCCAGCTCAATCTTAATGTAGTTTGTACATGTAAATAGATGGCGCCAGTAGGTTTTTTTGTTTTAATTTTTCTTTTAAGCAATATTGTCCTGATGATATTTGAACAAGTTACTTAAGTGATAAGTGATAACAGCTTTATTGCTTTGGAAAGTTTTTTGATAAAAATTTAACCATCTTTGATGCAACCGGTCCTGAACCGAGTAAACTTGTAAACGTTTCAATTCATCCAATAATAGAGACTTTGCGGGAAAAGACTTAAAAAATTATAACTTAAAAAATATAATTTATAAACTTATAAACTCAAAGTTAAGTTTATGTCTTCACAACTGTCTGACTTCACAGAGGTTTTTCCTTTGTTTTTTAAAAATAAAGATTCTGCAAAGTCTCTCATTAATTGAAAAAATGACATTCCCAAACATTGCCAACATGACAATGAGATTACTGACAATGCATAAGTGACAGTCAAATTTCAGAAACAATCACCTCATAAATGCACTTAATGATTAAACTTAAGTACAGTCAACTACAACAATCGAAACAAGTCTGAAATTTAACAATTGTCAGTAAATCTCCGAATTAAATGTGTACTTTACTGTAATTTGAACAATTTCATGATATGAATACTATATTTCGAAGAAAACAATGGAGTAAAATTGAAATACTTTTTTTCATCATTGGGAATAGTAAATTTGGTCGCAGAAGAAAAGTGCTACCATTCGAAATATCTTCTGGTGACGCCTGCGCATTTGGCACTTCCGCACCATTTTTGTTCCCATAAGTTTGGACATGCCCTGCCTCCTCTGCGTGCTTGTTTGATGATGGTTCTTGATCGTCTCATGTGTCCGATTCCGCACGAACGGCTGCACGACGACCACTCGGACCATTCGGACGTACGGCAGTTTCTGGGGCCACCTGAATCGGAAAAAAGAATGTGAAGAATGTGGTTTGCTTAGGAGAATGTATAACGTGTAGCTTTGAGCTGGGATCACAAATACATAAAATAAAAAACAAACCGAAATAGCAATTGATAGCTCAAAATTTGAATTAGTCTAGCGGTCAATTTTTTTTAAACTGGAAATTCACATTTTTTTAATGTGTATAGTGGCTCCATTTCTT